>JBBMOC010000007.1:9818267-10114095 GCA_037975185.1 Centropyge bicolor | reverse complement strand
GAATTGCAAAACTGTGAGGTTAATTGAATTAATGAGCATTTTATACCGATTAAAATCTGCAGCTACTGGAAACTGATAACCAATCTCATCCAAGAAAACTGTATCAGCAGCAGTGGAGTCTTTCACAACGTACTTTTACTGTCACTGCCCATGTGTACTAAATACTTTAGTGAAACATTAGATTAGTTTTGGAAGCATTTGAATGGGAAAGAGACAATAAAAACAAATGAGAACCTGATAGGGATCTGTGGTAAACTTGGCAGACAATTTCCTCTCCTCACCTCTCCCATGAGTAGCAGCACCCATCAGAGCTGGAGGTGTCCCACTGGGAGAGCCTCTCTGTGGTTATCATACCCCATCTAGTGGCTGCAGTGGGTTAAAGGAGAGAGGAGGAGGACAGTGTCAGCAGCACCTTTCAGACCCTGACTAGCTCCACTGTTGTTCATACAGTCCAGATAGATAGATAGATAGATTTTGAGGGAAAAAAATCTGTCTTGCCTTGGTTGAAACGTACGAGGGACTTCGATGCAAGTGTCTGTAAAATTAAAAGAAAACAGAGACATAATTTCATTCAATTTGATTATATGTTATAATATCTCATTAAGGAGAGCTTCAGTATGGTCCGACAATATAGCAGCGCAAGACTAACAGTCCTGTAGGTGCAAATTGAATTTGATTTGGGAGAAAAAAAGGCTTATGGAGGTGTTGAGACTGAAGCTGTACATGGTTCGTGTTACAGAGATATGAAGCCATAAGAATGTGTGAAAGCAATGCCCTCTAGATCCCCTCTTTTCACAACCCTATTATCCAATTGAAAACTGATCTTCAGCGAACTCCCATTGTGCGCCTCTCTCAGAGAATAAATGCACCAAAATTGATCTCAGGTCTCTGAAGTGGGCCCGCGGTGCTACAGTTTACACATGGGACCATTTTAGTCACTTCTGGTGGCAATTTACAAACATGCAAAACTGCGAGCTCACCAACCCAACCTGCAAGCCAAATGCAGGAGTTCCACCTGTCTCATAACCTTGTTGGAGCACAATTTTCCTGCCTGTAGTTGGGGAAAAAAATGTAGCTGTGACAATGTCAAACAATGTGTGTTAACAATTCAACTCGGAACAGTGGGAATGTCGTGCAGAGAGAGCAGCCACTCGGAGGATCTGTTAATGTATTGTGACTCCTGCTGTCAGCGGTTCAGCTCTACACTCTCTTCCTGTAATTTTCAGCCATCTCCACTGCACTGATACCATTTCAAAAGCCTGCTCACTATCACTCATACTGAAGCTGTGGGGGCTATTAACTGTTTGCTCTGGTTTTGATGTTTTACATTGTAAGAGAGCAAAGAGAGGTGCTTTCAAAAACACCCGTGTGGCCCAGCTGAATTAAAGATATTGTTGTTGAAAGGATGATCAGACGGTTTTGTGCCACATTTAAGGTCTCTTTGTAAGTTCCAGCTTCCAGTCTCAATATTTGAAGATACGTCCTGGTAATAAAAACAAATAGATGCTTTGACAAAGTGTACCTCTGGTGACTTTTTTTTTTTTTTTTTTTAATGAACAAGCAAGGAGATGTAAATTATGTTATGTATTTCTTTAACTAGCAAAAACTGATTATACTTACAAACTAAATTTGTTCAGCCAATAAAGATGTGAGTCAGTTTGCAATAAAAAAAAGCCTATTATGAAATAAAAGCATTGTAGAAAAAGATTAAAAATGTAACTACACAGTTTAGCATTCATAAGCAAGATATAACAATTGATAAATGGTTTATGATACATCATTCTATTATAACACAACACTACACCACACTATTATGTAGTTATATGGAGATATAGGCAGATATAGGGACATTTAAACGTTCATTAATGTATCTCTCAATAACATAACTCCTTCTATGAAGCATCCATAGCTGATGAATAATAATAATAATGTTTAACATTGATATATTCTTATTCATATACTACTTTATATATTTATAATAAGATTATAAGATTTATACAACTTGTTGACAAAAATATAAAGAACTCCTAAAGACAATGAATTTGCATTTACTTTGTACTTGTATTTGTACTTTTTCTAAAGTAACTGATACTGTTAATCATTATATTGTGTTTGCCATATTAAGACGGTATGGTTTCCACAGTGGCAAAACTGATTCATGACATGTGGTGTACCACAAGGATGTATTTTAGGACTTATATTATTTCCTATCTACCAGAATATTCATGAATTTCCAGTAGTTTGTAAATCTTTTCCTCCTTCTTTTCATTTTGCCTGCTGATGACACCCATATGAGTTTATCACATACAAATTTCTATAGTATACTAAAAAATACAAATGAGAAAGAAGTATGCTAAGGTATGCTATAAGGTAAGGTAAGCTATGCTAAAGTATCAGTAAATGGAGCACAAATTTTCCAATGTATTTCCACTGTTTCTTACATCGTTTTGGTTGATGATGAGAAAGTGAACTGGAAAAACACATTGATTTTATTTGTTTTTATATTATAATGAAACTGTGAAATCATCTATACACTGTTCATAAACAATTTCCAAATGCTTCATAGCATTTATAATTGCCAAAAGGCAATCATAATATATGTAAGCGTTGACAGATACATGCTTTTACACCGACATGTTAATATACCTCTAACTGAGACTGTATGAAAATCATTAAGGGTGCGTTATAATATTTTTTTTGGACCCTACCACCTCTGACATGTGAAAAACTGCAATACTTCTTTCAAGATAAAATAACCTATTTATGGAAAACACAACATAATAGGCATAATACAGGCACTCTATTTTTAAAGAAGGAGATAGTAAGCAGTTCTTATAGTCATGAGTAAAGTGGCGACTCTTGCTGGACTCGACAGCACAATGTTTTCAGTATAGACTACCTTCTCTTAACAACAATCATCCTTCCCACCATTTTTCCACGCAGCCCAGTAACTTTCACACAGTCCCTTAACAGAGAGGGTAAAATTGAAGTGTTACCACAATCCTATTTACCGCTTTATTAGTTTGTTTATGTGCACTAAGCCTGAAATTCCTACATTTCTGATGGCGCTTGAAGTAAGCATCGGTTCTGCTCCCCACCAAACCTCAGAGTCTGATTTCAAACCAGGCAACAGGAGCATTAGGAGTGAGCTGTAAAGTTGCTCTGATAGGTAAAAAGCTGTCACAATCCCTATTATATGCTTTATAATTATAGAGCCCTCAGCTGTTTCAACCTATTTCCAGAGCATCCTTTTAATCAGGCCATAACCACCATTTCATTTGTTCATCCAATGGGTGATGCAATCCCTGAAGCCAAAGCTCTCTATTCATTAGATTGTTTTAATGTGCCTGAAAGCAGTTGTGCAAATAAACAAGCCGTTACAGTGAAAAGAGGAATCCCTGAGTCTGTGCATTAACCCAGGAGGGACTACAATTCCAACTTGTGCCTTTTATCTTATTAATCCCATGCAACGTCATTTTTGCAGGTCCCCGAAAAGGACTTATAAATTGCGTCTAATAGGCTTCAAATCAAGCACTAATTAAAACTGCATTAACCTTAATGAATCAGAAAAATTGAGACCCCAATTTATTGGAGTTGTGTTTATACAAGGGCTGGTTTCAATAATACATGACGCAACCGGCTGTGTGGGATGAGCCCGTCTTCCTAATGCGAACCTCCTGTGAGTGTGTGTATGTATGTGTGTGTGTGAGCATTGGTGTGGTGTGTTTTGGCCCTCGTCGTCATTACAGGCCTTGTTAGAGGTTAACTTTAGCAACATTCAGGCGTCTTTAGCGCCGCGGAAGGAGACCGAGCCGCATGGTGCCAATCAGCGTCACAGGTGTTCATAATTGTCTGTCTAATTGCTTCATTACTGGCAAGGAGGCCTGAGCCCCGTCTGCTCTTCCACCACATCTGGATTTTGGGAAGCCCTCTCCAGCTCAAATGAGAAGCCTCTCCTGAGTTTTAACATGTATCTGCTTGTTGCTGTGATTTCCCAGGAGCGCGTCATTTATTTGTACGCTGATTCTGACTCAAACGCCTTTAATGGAAATTCCCATGGCTGGTGGGGGGGCGGGTGAGGCGCTTATGGCAATTTGTTGTTGGGGAGAACTCTGGTTTGTCGTGAATGAATGCAAAAAGACGTTAAAAAAATGAAATGTGCAAATGAGCTCAGTGTGGTCTTGTGCTCCAGTGAAGTATGGGGATGTTTGTCCTCCCTCTCGCCGAGTGTTTTTGTGTGTTATCCCAGTCACTTGTATGGTTAGAAGACCCTTGAGATTTCCCTCAAGAGACCTGCTGTCCTAATGAATCAAGCCTCTCCAATGTGGGAAGGACCTGAGGGGGGAAAACTGTGACTCTTTATTACCGAGGCTTCAGCAAACCTGCCAAACTCACCAGAGATTTCTCTTCACTATTGTTATGTCATATTACTGACTGAAATGACCAAATGGCAAATCAAAAATATATATGGACAGACCTTTTAAATCACTTCATGTCTGTGCGATTAGTCACTGTTTGGCCACGATGCCTCTCTACCCCCCTTAGGAAATGGGCGATAGATTATGCTGAGGTCACCTGCGTTAATGAGACATTTAACATGCCATTTACAGGAAGTGCCCCGAGATCTCCCGACTCTCTGAGATAAGCTCCAGGACGCCCCATGTGAAACGGTACGAGAGGGAGACCGAGGCTCGACCTCAAACCTCCAGCCACCTCTGCCCACCCACGCAGGCTGTTATGTATCCATGCTCACGTCAAGCCCGGGCCTGCGCGCGCCAATTAACTCCGAGCCATATGGATTTCAACTGTGGCTGTTTTGGCAGATGTTTGTCCAACCCATCTCTCAATTTGTCGCCCGAGGGGGATTTGGGTGTCACCTTTTGGGAGTTGTGGAGACTTCAGACAGATTTTGATTATCAGTCTTCATCAGGTGGGTCTGTATTGTCCCAGTGGTGACATTAAGACCCAGTGTGGCTGTTATTTATCCATGGGAGTCGTCTCAGTCGCCTGCAGTGTCACTCATGGGAGTCGCCGCCATTGTTCACCTGTAAAATCTATTCTAAAATTGGATGAACATTGTGGATTACATGCATGTCCAATGATGAAATTCCCTGTTAAAAATATATAAAATTAATTCAATTATAAGAAATTTGGAGGGCATGGTTCTATTGTCTACTGTCAGATGGAGATGGGCATGTCTTGACTTGATTCACCCTGACAACAGAGCTACAGGCAGCTGTGACTTCAGTCAGGCATGCTGACGTCCTCTGAGAGCTCCCTGGTGTATCCTGTAATGTCAGCGCTCCAAACACAACATACTAGTCTTGATTCGTATCACGCCTCCGACATTTATCTTACCAATGCTTAGCGAACAGGAATCTGGCTATTATGACGTAATTAGATATGACATAATGGATAACAATGATCAATTCAGCCTCCTGTAATAATTCTCCAGTAAGTTGAATATGCTTTAGTTTTTCATTACAGGCTGCACCTTTTCCAAACCGGAGTCAACGTTTCCCCCCATTGTCTGCCCCAAATTGACTTGACAGTGGGTATTTCAAATACAAGTGGCGAAATATTTCATGTTCTTTGCAGCTTATGGCCAATAGACTTGGCAGCAACACAATAGCTATGGGAAGTGATTTATTTTCTTAAAGTAATTAAATGCCTACTTGATCATTTTTTTCTCGGAAAATGTGAGAATGTGGCAAACAAATTAAAAGAGCACTCCATGACTAAACCTATCCCTAGGATTGGTGGAAACATCACAAGCGAAACAGGAGCCAAACCTTCTTAATCTACGTAGCTACATTTGGGAGTTTCTGAGGAAACAATTCAGAAACACGCATTCTATTTCTGTTTGCGCCCGATTATTAATTTCAATTGATGTAACCCCACTTACTCCCACAGTTTAATTAATGATGCTTGTTATCAGCTGTGTTTAAGAGGTAATGGACAATGCTGAATTTTGAGTGTTTACAGTGCTGGAGAAAAATCCTGCTTTACCCCTTTGTAATGGACTGCCAGCAAACAAGAGATTAACAGTGTTTGTCACTCTTCCTGCAGCTGTGTTATAATGCAAAGCAAGAAGGGGGGGCGGGGGGGCATTAAGCACATAACTTTGAAATGGTGACTTGAAATAGCTACCATGGTCAGAAGAACTGGCATGCCCCTCCATCACCTAATCCATACCATAATTCCTGATCTAATTAGAGGGAGGCTCAGCGCTAGGCTTGCCATAAAAGAATAAAGAACACAGACAGACCGTGTGCCCAGGGAAAGGAGGGAATAAGAAGTCAGTGAATTAGAAAGAGAGAGAAGTCCGAGAAGAAAGAGGACGAGGGAGGAAAAACAAGTGCGCAGTACAGTGAGCTGAACAGGTGAATGCGACTGATTCAAAGCATCGTGTCATGATCTTATCCACCTACTCAGCATCAGTATAACAGCGTGTATATATACAGTAAATGTTTAATCCACTCATGAGATTATTGGCTTGGCTGCAATACTATATGTGTGGAAAGACATAAATCTGATATATTCCACAAATCTTTCCAAGAGTGATACACAAACATATTTTTCTACTAATTAAGCGCAACAATAAAATGATAGAAGCCAACAAGGTAACTAGACTAGTAGAGTTAATTTGCTTTAGGTGCTAATCTCATTATGGCAGTATGTATGTATGTATATATAATTTTCAATGGCTAACAAGGCTAACACAATTATTCTAATTTAGTTAATCCACAGAAAAACAATTTGAATTGTTAATTTCCAATTCGTGTGCAGAAATTGTGCACTTGAATTACTTAAAGGTGCTTTGTGGAGTTTTTGACCACTAGGAGTGCTATTGAGTAACATCTTTAAGAGTGAGTCCCAGTTTTGTTTCATGCCAGATGCATTTGGTGAGTAACACTGAATGTAAACCTAACTTTTGTTTGTTTACAAGATTGTCTCGTTATTAATACATTGTGCAAACTTACAAAATGTAATATTATACAATTTTTGTTAACATTTAACATATGGTGACGTACGGTATGGTGTATCTGCGTTCAAAGTCAAAATGAAAGTGAACTGATCACTTGTCCATGGCTTGTGTGCTTCACAAGAGTATATGTGTGAAACAAATTCCAGCATAGTTTTATGGCTGTATTAGTACACTGTTTAGGGTACATGTACAAATGTAATGAATGCAATCATAGCCTAATAGTATTTATATGAACTTTACTTCAGTAACTACTGCTACACTACCATTACAGTAATTAAGGGCACAAATGACTAATTCTTGCCCACAAAATATTAATTCAGGACTACGAATTTCTAATTTGTGCACATGCTACAAAAAAGAAAAATAAGAGCAGAAATGTTGCAAAGAGCCGGAAAACGTAATGTATGTCCTCAATCTTTGTTTGTGACGCACAAATCTAATATTTCCCCTTTCATCTGGACAAGATGAAGTCATTTAAACAGCCTGGCCCCGCTCGGCTTCAAAGTGTCTGTTTGAGGTCTCAGACTGGACACTTGCTGCAGGTGCAGTGTTGGAAACACTGATGCAACACCAGAAATGGTCGAGCCCTTTTCCATACGGAGGTGGAAAAAAAAAACGGCAAAGGAGCGAAGTGAAGTCACCTCGCTTGTCTACCTGGTCAGACATGCAGCCTAAATTCAAATTTCCCAATATTTGAAGACTTTTCAGAACCAAACTGCATAAAACCAAGTGGGGAGATAAGATACCTCCCCTGGGTACTCAGGTGAAAGTAATAAAAATTACACTGCTGACTCTCAGATACAGTAGAGCTACAATAAGTTAGCTGAGGATTACGCTGTTAAATAGCCAGGGGCTGTGTGTATCATCAGCCTGGATAACTGCACTATTGCATGCTACACAATCGTGCATTGCCAGTAATGTAGTCTGTAGTCTGAATTACATTCATGGGGATGTCAGTAAACTCCCTTGTGATGTATCTTTGTGGGTTAAGAAATGAAATACACTGATCCACAAGGAAGATAGATGTGCTTACCAAGGTCAAGGAGGCTCCCCAGCGTAATTACGCGACTACCAAACACAAAGGGCATTGTTATTGGACAAGTATAATGCTGCACATTACCAGAGCAACACAGCTGTTTCTATCAGCGAACACTAGCTTGGGAAGACATAGGGCGGGCATCAATTTAGCCTACTTATCTAAAGTCTCTAATTACTTGGTTTATTTGATAAACAGAACAAGGAGAATCCTTAAATGATTCTGCAAGATCCAAAGGGGATTAATTTCTTACTCCTTGAAAAAACAAATCACTGGTAGAATCCCTTATTTCACTCTTTAATCACGCATTAATTAGGAGCAATAGGGGCACCAGTTACACTTGGCATTTTGTGAGATTGCAGGAGGAGAAAAAAAAGGGGCATGCATTAGCCTCTCCAGAGGAGGAGGCGAGCACATCAGGCTAAGACAAAGACGACACAATCAGACTGAACAGCAGGAAGTGTGAGTTGGGAGAACGGGGATCCGAGCTGCTCGAGCCCCCATTCACGCACAAAGCACATCCCTGCTCAGGCAAACCCAGACTGGAGACTTGCACTCGCTGCACCCTGGTCTGATGGTCCTGAGAAAATATTTTGCTGTTGCTTTATTTTAATGTAAGTTTGAACAAAGTGGCTATTGCACACATCCGCACACATCTTACATGTGTGCCATCTTTCCATCCATGCTAAAAAATAACTGTGCTTAAGATGACTTCATTCCTACAACTTCATATGTTCCCACTGGCCCTCAGAGGGTAATACATCTGTTGATGTACCTTTAATTTAGTCACAAAAATGTTTCTTATTTGGGCTCTTTATAGGAAATGTGAAAGGATACAGAGATCAGACAAGAAGCTGATTAGTTCACACGCAAATATGGAGAAAACTGAAAGTCAAAAGAGGAGAGATGGACACACATATGGACCAGTTATGAAACAGTATAACAATTAACACTGCTAAGTAAACCATTACAGGCAATTAGAACATGTGACAAAATATGCAGCGGCAACCCAGAGTTGACTGAAGTGAGAAAGAGTCGCACACAAACCTGTAAATGTCTGCAATAAAAAAGAAAACTGGACAGTTTTACTGCTCGAGTGAGCGAGCGAGGGAAGCGTGGCGTGGAGTGAGGAGCGATCATGGCAGGCGTGCACTCTGGGAGATTTAGCAGTTAAAGGATAGCACTCCAGGAAAAAAGAGTGAATGCGTGGTGCAAAGCAGGGGCTAAACACGTCGGCTATGTTTACACGCATCCACTGACTTAATGAATGTCCAATTAAGGTTTGTTTGAGTTGTGCTATTTGCAACCAGCTGGCAAAAACATAGGAGAAGTCATGGTGTGCCCGTTTGACTGTGTGGGTTCTTAAACACTTCTGGTTGTAGCAGCGGTAGCAGTAATTATTTTTGACTTCACAATGCACACATTCTCTCTTGATATATGGGCCACTTATCATGTATCAGCTATTAGCCAGCAAAAACCTCACTCCTTAAAAAAAATTCTTTGCACACACTTTTATTCAAGTCCATTTGTCTTATGCTTTAATAAACTGTTTTGTTGTTTTTTCTATCCTGTAATTCTGGTGGTTACTACAATACTTACAGAGCAAATAGCACAATTGACCAGTGTTGGATAAGTGGAGAGTTTCTCATTCAGATCTAAATGGGGTTCATCAGCACAAAACATTGTCACCTTTACCATGTTACTAAGAAAGTCTGTGGTCAGTTGCTGCGAGCATATTAGGTTGATTTAGACAAAATGATCATAACTCAGGTGTGACATTTACATATGCCACCCTAAAATTAGCCTGCTTGATTATGTGGGTTCACAGTGGCATCCCTTTGCATTCTGCAGGACATGCTCAACCGTCTCCTCTTTAATACAGGCTTGGAAATAACATTTAAAAAGTAGCGGACCTTCAACATTACAGCACCTGAACCAAACTACCACTAAAACATCTTTCAAGTCTTAACTCAAAAAACGCTCGGGTTGAGTCTTTATCGCACATGAAAACCGTATCGAACACAATGAACAAAATGGCCTGTAAAATGTGTTTTGAAACCATTATGCTCTCAGTCTGTTTTCTTATTTCGCGAGCCTGAATAAAGAGGTAGCTTCTCAAGCAATCTCGGCCTTGTTTGTTTAAGGTAATTACTACTTGTCCTCCCATCCTGCCGGCCCAGATGATGCATGAAAATTACCATTCCCCTACTTCAATCAAAGCTGGAAAAAGAAAAGGGAGAAAGGGGGGAACAGAGGCGAGCAGATGGGAGGGGGAGGCGGTGAGAGAGGAACTCTGTGAGACGCACAGAGCTCCCTCCCTGCATGACAAGAAAGGGCACTGTCTCTGATTAATTAGCTGGAGTTGGTAATCAGTTTAATAAGACTGAAGTTGATGGTGAGAGGTCCCCTTTGGCAGAGGCACGCTAAGCTTAGCACTCTGTTCAGGGCCCTCGCTTTCTTCCACCAAGTAAACACGCAGTGTCTATTTACATAAACAGTTGTTTCTTTTTTGTGGGGGGCTATTTTTCCTTCCAAACCGCCTGAAAGCCTAACACCACCGCTTAAGTCACTCCCAACAATGGCAGCGGGAATTGCAGACAAATTCATGAATTTTTCAACATATGAGAACTAATTAAATTGAGGCCTTTTTGAAATGAATATAGTGTGAGGTACTCACTAGCCCTACGCACACAAAGAGGGTATAATTCAGCGATTGAATTCTGGCTTGATAGCATTCAGCCTTTTACCATGGCGAGCTATACAGATGGCTGGGGTCCTTTTCATTCTTTTCTCTCTTAATGGCAAATCTCATTATGGCAGTTATCACTGTATGGAGAACAAGACGGGAACGATGGGCCACAAAGGCGCACGGTGCAGGAATTTGGTACCTGTCTGCTGAGGAACATGATACTTACTGTTAGGTCAGATCGTGATGAGAATTTCAACTTTGACTTTGTTTGGATGGTTACTGTAACAGAATATACAAAATAATGCCATTTATTTGATCACACTCACGTTCATCAGCAATAAACAACAGAACATAGATGAAATTTATTTTGCAATGTTATCTAGGTAGGATTATGAATTGACCTCATGGAGGAATACGCTGACATTTTGAGAAATACATACACAAGATGATACCACTCTCATACCTGTCAATTAAATATGAAGCTGGAGCACTGACACAGATAAACTAAGCATAAAGAGTGGAAGCAGGGCGAAACAGCTAGCCCGACTCTGGTCAAAGGTTAAAAAAAAAAATCCACTTTGGAGAACCATTAAAATTCACTAATGAGCAGTGACTTCCTGGAGTCTTGTTGTCACCATGTGGCAGCCAGTGGAATCACAGCACATGAAACCACTGTAAACCTGCAACTGCCATTTTCATACTTTGTACAGATTTGACAAACGAGATATGAAGTGTTGATGTGAAATGGACTGTAGAATTTTGTTACAATCAAAGAGAGACATGTGAGCAGTTTCCCCCTGCTTCTAGTCTGTGCAAAGTGTAACTAACTCTCTCCTGCTCTATATTTAGTGCTCATACATGAGAGTGGTGACAATAGTCTCACCCTACTCTCTGCAAGAAAGCAAATATGTGTATGTACCAACATGTTAAACTGTTCCTTTAAACTATACTGGACCTTTATATTTGGTTTATATTATTATATTATATAGTTTAACATTATATCCAAACAAAAAGAACTTTATTTTAGTGGAAAGTTTGATACCAATTTTGTCAGGATCATGGATGATTAATAAATAAATTGAAAAACAAATAAGTAAGTAAATAAATAGGATTATAGGTTTGATTTTTTTTTTTTTCACTTTTACATCATTTGAGGATACGTTTTAGTTAAGTTTTCTTTAAAGAAAGTTTGGGTGAAATTTCAGGGGAGAAACAGTTAAAAGAAGTTTTAAATTATTATTCTATATTTTTCTAACTGTAATAAAATCTCACGAGGAGACCACAACTAAAAATGTGTTGGATCATCTCTCAATACTTCATGACTTCCCCACTCTGTCTGTGGTTCTCAGCTCCAACACCATTTTTTCTTAATGAAGCAGTAAATCTTTCAAACAGATCACAAATACAGTAACAGCTGGGTAGTTTCAGCAAACATCTGTCAAACAGGACTAAACAGTGGTTTTGTTGGGGACTATTTTCAGCTGTGGACTAATACACAACCAGTGCTCTAATGAGTGTGGCTCATTGATATGTTTTTAGGTTTTGGACAACAATGAGCTCTGCATCACTGAGGAATAAGATATATCAGGCTTTGACAGCACAGACAATACTTATTAGTAGATTCAATTAATTGTTGGTGTTGGACTTTTCATGAGATTTGTTAACAATAAGAAAAATATTGAATATCATCCGACTTATCATTTAATGAAAGTTTTGGTAAAATTCAAAGAGTTTAAGTGGTTGAGATTAATCATACGTGTGTTATCTTTAGAGTTTGATCAACATCTCAACAGCATTTTTTGTACATCAGCAATGACTCCAGTACCTATTTGAATCTGTTTAGGAATTCATTTCTTTGCAGGCTGACATCCCATTCCCTGACCACTGTTATAATTAAGACTGTTTTTTGGTCCATGCCCACTTTAATATTTAAGATAAATTAATCACAAAGCCTCTCACATGACAAAACCTCTGTA
This sequence comes from Centropyge bicolor, assembly GCA_037975185.1. Classification (NCBI taxonomy): domain Eukaryota; kingdom Metazoa; phylum Chordata; class Actinopteri; family Pomacanthidae; genus Centropyge; species Centropyge bicolor. The sequence goes on along the minus strand of JBBMOC010000007.1, from coordinate 10,101,406 downwards.
AAAGTATAATTTTACTTTCTACATTGTTCACTCTGTTACACTTAAATCTAATAAGTCATGACTTAGACTTGTCTCGGAATAAAAAAATAAGTTGTTGCTGTCATGGCCGAGCAGTTTCTATCTAAAGTAAACTCTGAGGACCGAGCCCGAGATAAGAGAGCACCACATCACCCCGTGGCGTTAATGATCGTCCGCTGTTACAACACAAAGACAGTCAAGTAGCAGATAGAGCACCGAAATAATTTAAGCAGTGCTAAGTGGTCTATTGTCATTCAAATGATAAATTATGCTTGGCAGAGGTTTTAGAGTCACTTTTACAAAGCGTTGCTATTGTTTGTGTCGAGACAAGGTTTTAAGGAGTCAGAATAGAGGGAATTACTTGGGAGAGTTTGGAGTTTCTTGGGGTTTGGACACAAATTAGTTCTCCGCTCACTGGGCCTGGCCCGACTGTTAGACAGCCCTCTGACATGGCAACATTACAATGGAGTGCACTGCTCAGACAACACTGTGTGACGATGTGGAGTCAACATGGAAGCTGAGATCAGTGTGGAAGCCATAAGATGATGCAAATGAACATTTCATCCGCAATTTAAGATCAATAAATCAGTTTCCTCACTAATATGTGATGTCACAATGGTTCTTAACCCTTAGATGCATCAGTTGGTCAAAAAATTACCCATATACATTTCCTGTATTAATATATAAATCTTAATGCTTATCAGTATTTACTGTCTCTATTGTGAACCAGACCTCAGCTACATTATTTTACATAACAGGACAATTTTACATATATGAGAAAATGATCTGTATTATTATTTCATTAAAAATGCTGTCACTAAACAGATTGCTTTTTTCATACTGTTTACTAATTGATTGCAATAATGCTGAAGGGTATTAAAGACAACTCACACAACTGCACAACAGTTGTAAATGTATCTTTGTAGCTACTTATCTTAGTAATTACATTCCACATTTTAGAGCGACTCTTACTATCATATTTCCAAAAGTAATATTCTAATGATAGGTATACCTTTAATAAACCTATTTATTACTTGATAGATGGCATGCATATTTGTTATATTTATGACCATTGAACACATTTGTTCATTTACATATGTCTATACATAGCTCATAGCACCGTATTTATATATAGTATATATCTCTTTTTTTTTACATATTTTTTTATTCCACCGCCTGACACTGTTGTTGCTGACTCTTTGTTGGAAGCCATTGCATTGGAATTTCGTTACCCAACTTGCACTGCTGTGTATATTGTGTAATGACAATAAAGAAAGTCTAAGTCTAACATTGTCTTGATTTTGTATTGCTGGTTATATGTAGTATGGACATAGCTGTTAAGATATGCAGCTGAAATGGTCTCAGAGATGTTGAATGAGGACATCTTAGATGAAGACAAGCCAGACTATGACTAACTTATCACAGTGTTTCCTCAGTTTATTAAGGATCATGTCCAATAACTGGAAGGTTTCCCTCTAGTAACCCAGTTGATGACCAGAAACAAACAGGCTTAAGTGAAAGTGACCAAAGTTAAACAGTTGTGTAAAATACATAATACAGTATTACCAGTGTGCAAAATTCACAACCAGAAATTAGTAGTGTGTCATAAATGCAATGTCTTATTCTTTTCTTTCAATATTGCAAACAAGCAGTACATTTCTTCAGTAATTGTACATGTGTGCAATTCAGATCATTATTTGTAACAAACATTGTAGTGCTGGTCTTTTCTGACCAACTTGACCAATGAAGAATGGAGTGCAGGCTCAAATGACCTGTGCACCTCAGGGTTAATTCAGTGAGCGTTGAACTGCCACTGTCTTGTTGCCTTGTAACTACAGTATTACCAGTATTAATTGATCAATAACAAGTCTGGAGTCTGGAGTTTCTTCCCTCTTCTAATCAAGCCAATGTTTGTAATTACCTGCTCTACAGTAGGTGAGTGTTCTTCATAGGAACTGAGCAATAAATTACCACACAAGCCAGACTTACCGAGGTCTTTCCTGGGACAAATCAAGGTAATGTTAATTACACCATTAAATTCATTTGCTCAGTGTAAATCCCCCCCGGCTGCTCTAGATCATGCTGTGTCCATTCTTGAGATACAATGGGATTTCAAGTCTGTGTGTGGAAATAAAGACAGGTCAGTGTAAGTTATACAGTAAAGGTGTGTTTATAAACTATAGCATGAGTGGAGCTCTTAAATTAAAACATTCATTATTAAATACAGACTACAATAAAAGCTTTAACATCTTGATTTATGTTGCACAACTTCACCTGATGGACCACATAAATGATATTCTCTCCTTTCTCTTCAGGTACTTGGCACCGCTTAAGATGTCATTACCTCTGTTGGGACTGTTAAATGGTTCCATAAAGAAAAATGAAATATTCATTAACTTGGTTAATAATTCATTCAGATAAAATGCAGTATGTGGTTTGCAGGGTGAAGATGAATGCATAATGAGTGCACGCTCAGCATATTTGTGCTCCGGAATGTTTTTATTTCGCGATAGCAAAAGAAGAAATTAATTGAAAGTTCATTTTCAATTTTTTTTGTTCTATAAGTTATGCTGAGTGATAAAACAGATGCTTTCCAAGCAGTTTCAAACTAAGAAACAATTAAGTGGGCGTGTAAGAAACCCACATGCTACAGTATGGGTTTTAATAATGGAGGAAGTGCATTTAAACAGTCTTTATCAAATTGTAAATGTTAGCCTGACCTAATTCCCCCAGTTTGTGGAAACTGTGTAAAGCACTTTGTACTTTACTGCCTGAAAATTGGAACCATAACCTCCTCTTATCATGTGACACAAGCCTGCAGAATGCATTGTATTCAGAATTTCATATGAAGTTTTGTCCTTACTGAAAACATCCAGTCGCTGCTCCAGATGTCATATCAAACGTCTCCCGTCTCTCCCGTCCAGAAACAGCAGAGCGTGCACGTCGCTTCAGTTAACAGTGGTGGTAAAGGGTTCCCACGCCGCCACACTGCAGTGTAAACACTGCTCATCCAAACACTGTCAAACTAATTTCCTCACACCACAGAGGTTCATTTTGGCTTTCAGATAAATCAATTCTTTCCCTAATTATCAATTGTGACACCCGTAATCACTGGAAGACTGTAGCGCTGAATAAATGGCATGTCTTTTGTGTTATAATTCTGTGCATCTTGACAAACATGACCCATTAAACAACCCTGTGGCCTCCTTCAAGAGCGATGATTACACTAATTAAAACTGCAAAACATCTGAGGGGGCTACAGACGTGCCAGAATTAAACAGGTCATTAAATCAGCCGAGGAATATGTCAACATCCGCGCTGCCTGTCGCTCCCACAGTGTTACTTTGAGAAGAAGGGAACAAATATACCTCCTGCGTACGGAAACATGATTTACATGATATCACACGTAAAAGGTAACATTTTGGGAGTTTGCACCACAGTGGCCCTGAGGTACACCACACAAAAAACAATGGACGAAACATAAGAACGAAACGACAATGTTTCAAAACTTGGTGATGCTATTGGTCATAAAACATAAAATGACTTGGTGTGTTACAAGTGTTTCTAAATTCCTGTTCATGTGCTTTCTCATTTGTTGTGCCTTAACATATGTCATTGTGTTTATTGTAATGTTGTGTTTTGTCCCTGAGGGCCACCGTACCGTAGTTTTCCAATGGGAACAAGTGAACTATCCATTGTGGGAATGACACATCTACATTATGAAAGTCAGTCTAACATGTTATATATAAGATTCATTCAAACCTTTATTACCACTATTACTTATAATTTACACAGCGAAAATTAGAAGCAGGTGTAACATGTTACACAATAAAACACAACATGGCTGCAAAAATGTTATCAAAAACCTTGAACAATGCACAAACAAAGCCACATCACCACGTCTGATCTACACTTAGGTGCGAGGTGTTTTGAACATTGCTCATCTTTATCAGCTGCATCTGGGAGATCTCTCCTCTGAGTTAATCCCCTTCTATCCGGTGATAGCGGCGAGCGATAGCACTGTTAGTCCTGTTACCAGCGACATATGTTCCCTTTCATACAACAGCAGCTTTCCAACCATTTAATGGGATTGTTGTTGTTGTTTTTTTTCCCCCTTTACCCGCACTTCACACAACAAACACTTTTCCTAGAAGTGCTTCGACATGTGCCCAAGGAATTTGTCTCCGCATTTCACAACAAATAAGCCTAGGTCAGGGGCTAAGATTGGCCTCCAGTAACAGACTATAGAAAACAGCTCCTCAACATGACGAGAGGGGAAAGTGGATTTTCCAGCTTAAAAGCAGAATCATCTCTGCTCAAGGCATTATCCTGTGTTCCAAGAGATTAATAAAGTGAGATGCTATTGATACGGCGCTGCGCTGCTCTTGGATCAGAGTTGGTCATGTTCACTGACAACTACTAGCTTTGAAAAATGGCTACATGGCTTTTACATATGGGAAACTTTGCCTGTTGTTTTGAATGTTCTTGCATGTTCTTCCAATCGGATGATAAATGTAATATTGAATTCTAGAAAAGCTCTTATTTCTGGGAAGTTGTGCAATGTTTATTAAACATGCCTGCATCCAGCAAGTCTCTGTAAATAAAACCAAAGACTATTAAACCAGCACTGAGCTCTGTATCCAAAACCTTGGAAAGGCCCTACAGTTCAGCTGCTTTCTGTCCTGTTAGTAAAGCATCAGTTGTGATATATTTTCATCAAAGTGGAGAAATCCCATGTCGTACTTTGATGTGCTTAACAGAGTTTTAACTCGCGTCTCATTACAGAGATAATTAATAGTTTAATTAGCATAAATTCTCACCAACTGACTGCTTCTCAGATGCGCGGTCATGTGATTCACTTGAGTGTAAAATGATCCAAAAAGCTTGATTTTTCAAAATTCAGCATGTGGGTTTGTACTCATCTGGTATCTAGGTTTATTCAGCTCAGGTCTTTTGTATCATAATCGCCAACAAACTTTTATTTCTGATCTTTAGTTAATTTTTCCTTGTGCAGATTGAGCCTACAAAGCAAAGCTATAAGAATGCTGCAGCTCACCGGGGGACAAAGTGCCCAAATATGTGCAATGCAAACAACTTAGGTGGATTAATTTTAATTCTCATTACCTTGAAGCAAAGCAATCATTTTCTATGGTTGAAAAAAAATATATAAGCAAGCACTATGAATAAAAGTAATTATCATTCTTGTGTTTTTTTTCTCTTGCTGTTTGCAATTAACACTTCCTGGAATCTGAATGAGCGTTTCAGAAGTGCGAGGAGCTGCGGATCAAAAAAAAAAAAAAAAAGATCAAAGTGACGGCGAGAGGAATCGACGGTTTTAGACGAGTTTACAGATGCTGAAGAGAGCTCATCACACAATGAGCGGCGAGTGTAGGCTTCGAGAAACAGCGCGTGCCTCTTGCTCAGGCTGAGATACAATAGCATGTCTCCCAGCATGTGTGAGGGCCAACAGCAAAGCCTCTGTTTCATGTCTCACCCTCCCCCCTCCCCTCCTCACGACGTTCACTCAACTTCCAGTTTACAACTGCTCACAACTGTTTACAGCAGCCAAATTTCATTTTCTACTCCCAAATCCTATCGCACATTATCCTGTACATTGCATTAGGGCCCTAATCTTTCCTTTCTCTTCCCCGGAATAAGAAAGGAGCGCCTCCATGATTAACCCACTTTACAGCAATAAATAAACGCATCATCCAGTAATGTACACCAGATTTAATTTGGAGGGGAGGAAAAAAAAAAGGCCAGAACGCTCAAATCACTGAAATGTAATGAAAAATAACACAATGCAGACACCAATGGGCGCCTTAGGAATTAATTTGAATGCTCCATAATTTCTCTCTCTCTTGTACTCTCTGGATTGGTTTTTCCTCAGCCAACTGTGTGACTTTTTTTCCCCCACTCACACTCGGCTGTTGTGAAGTCTGCAAAAACATACAAAGAGAATAAAAAGACACCGAATCAGTCCGTCATTGAAAAAAAATACTTTTATCAAATTAACTTTAAATTAACTAACAACAGCAACACAGTCTTTCTGCTTTTCCTCCGTGTTTGTCACATGAAGCCCATGTTGCTTTTGGTTTCCCATCGTTTTTTAGCCTCAAACCTGCAATACAGAAGAAACATTAAATTACTGAATTACGAATACATTTCAGCTGTCAACTTCAATCTCTGCATGAGTAATCACTCAAAGTGCAGCTAATGCAGGTCTCGGCAGCTCCATCTTAACTGTACTTGAACCCCGAGTGTCACACATGGCAGATATGATGGCAAACATAAACATGAGGACAGAGAGAGACGTCGTACCCCCAGGCTATTTCCTTCTTCCTTTTCTGCGCTGCCCTCAAAGCTTCCTCTTCCTGTTTGCGTTGCACGAAGTCACGGCAATCAGCGGCTTGAGCGATATTCACAGCCAGCTATTTAGAGGCAGACAGAGGAGAGGCCCATTCGAGAATGGAAATCAGTCAGTGGCAGGAGAAAGCTTTCTGACTGATGTGTCAGGGTGGCTTCTCATCAGTGTCTCTGCTTCCCTGTGCAGCCTACTGCACGCCACTGAAGAGCTGGTATTGAGCTAAACAACACACAGATGCTATCCTGTTTTACAAGACATTAGGACTGGTGATCAGGTGGAACATACAGTATGGCACAGAAAGTAATTCATACTAATGTCCTATGATTTCCTGCAGCATGGAAACATGTGCACATCATATATACGATAAGTTAAACATGGCTCGACAAGATGAAGCAGCAGCACATCAATGTGAAAATATAAATATAAAACACAGTGATATCAGGAATTTTTATGAACATATAAGGCTGTAAGAATATTCATATTTCGATCATGTAGAATTTCAAACTCCAGCTTGTTAACTGTTGGCTCTTGCAATGATAATCAATTCTCCTCCTCAAGACATCTACTGGTTTTCCTATGCATTCAGTAGGTAAGGTTTGAATTGTTCCTATGTCAAAAACAAGCTTCCTCTTTCTGAAAGGGAGGTCAAAGCTAAAACGATTACTCGCTCAGTCAATCCACAGAAAATGTTGATAATCGATAAATCATTGAAGTCATTAAGTCAGGTTCAAGTTGGAGATTCCATTTTCTCAAAAATTCCTTATTTTCTAGTAAATTGAATTTCTTTTGATTTTTGAGTTTTGACCAATCAAGCAATTTGAAGACGTCAAGTTGGTTTCCGGGAAAACGTGACCAGCATTTTTCATTATTTTATATATTTTACACATTTTAGAGACTGAACCGATTAAAAATCAATGGGTAGATTAATCAATAATGGAAACAATCAATAGTTTCTTGCGTTTTTCTTCAAAAATTCGACAATATAGCAGTTTCATCATCTCCAACACCCAACATATTGGACAAAGCTGTAGGGCAATAACCAGTGAAAAAGGAGGTCAAGAGATACCATATAAGTAAAGGTAAAAGCTCAACTATGTTACTGATGAATATGTGTGTTAGTGTATATCGGTGTGTGTGTGTTCTGTGCGGGGGCTGAAGTGCCCCATAGCTCCATAAATTACAGGAACATTGTTTTATTAAAATTATTCTAATCTACTTTGCCTTTTGTTTGAGGTGTTTTAAGAGGAAGTCATTTTTAAGCTCCTGGCTTACAGTCGCTTTCACACATTGTTTCTTTTTTGATTACTTCTTTTTTTCCTCTTGTTTAATGTGCAAATGAAACGACTGAATAAATAAACAACGAGAAGCAATGTTCAGCATTTTGCCATTTTTCCTGCCTCTCGAAAACGTTGCAATGGCATTTTTCACTCATCAACCAGTGTAAAAAAGACTTTTCTGTTTGGAGTACTGCAGGCAGTCCCTGAAATCAGAAGTGAAGAGAATGACCGTGACTGCAAGAAGCAAACATTCAAATCCCAGGGAAGACGTATGTATTGTGAAGCAGAATAATCCCAATAACCCCAGTCACACAGAAGCACGGGAAACAAAGAGAAAAATCCTGCCTCCTCCGTCACTCCTGAGATAGGTTTATTATTCAAGCAAAGGCAAACTTTGATAAACAACTTGGAACAATTTCACCAAACCTTTGGGTAATTCTCTGTAATATTCAGAGTACAATCAGGGGGGAAAGAAAGTCTTAAGGTAATGAAGAAATGTGCCACCACTGTGCCACTTGAAAAAAAAAAACCTGCCGGAAAAAAAATGTTTCAATTATAATTAAGTGGGATAAACTTTATTAGAAAGACTGAAACTAAAATATCTCCTAATGCATGCTGGGATTAAGCAGGTCAGAGCGAGCAGGCAGGAAAAATTAAACTCTAAAGGCTTTTTATCACCATATTTCAGGAACCAAGGGTGTAAAATGTTCTAATTTGGGATACATTAAAAGCCATAAAGGTCTTTCAAAAAGATTAATGGTACTTTGCTTGGATTTAAGATAAGGGCTTCGGCTGGCTGCAAGTCCTGGGCTCCGGCTGGGCCCTCAAGGCATTCATCTATACAGTCACTGGAAGATTTGTGAAAGCGTCTGCACAGCCTGAAGCATACATACAGTACTATGACAGTTCTCCAGTTCTTTGCCATTTTATAGGTTTTAAATTCCTCAAATCATGTTTTCTCCTCTTTAAGAGAGTTATAACGGGTGATTGCTCTTACATTTGCAGGAGATTCGCGAGCAGATAAAACCACACCAGGGTTTTTTCCTGCTCCTCTTCGGAGTGGTGTAGGTGCTAAATGCTTCTGAGTGTCTGTGATGCACGAAGAGATTATAAAGAAGACGATTATTAAATTGTTGACAAATCTGAAAACAGCTCCTGCTCTCTGTGTTTGCAGAGAAAAATCCTCATTGGCTCATTCTGGGAGCAAATCAAATGAAAATGCGTGATGCTAAATGGTTTCATTTGGAGATTTACAGACAGAGATTTTCCCTTTTTTTTCCTCACCAGGATTACCCACATTAACCTTCTCTCCTGTGGGGTTGCAAAAGGTCTTGAAAACACGCCTTCCCAAACATTCCAAAAGCAAAATTAAAACCCACTTCCATGCCCCCTCATTCCCCCCTCTTTTAAATTCACAACATAGCCTTTACTACATTTAAAGCATTAAAGGTCTTTAATTTTTTTCCCCCATTTTTTTTATCAGTTTTGTCTACAATCCCTGATTGTCTTTACTGGGGCTCAACATTAATGTCAACCAAGTTACCTAGGAGACAGAGCAGATCAAAGAGACAAAAAAACCCTCAAATGTCTGATTAATCAAGCCTGCAAACAGCTTATTTCTTTTAGCCTGCATGCAAGTATGAAAATGAGATTCCGAGAGCAGTACATTGTGCAGATTTGTTCATTCTTATCTGAACAAAGCCAGCGGCAGCTTATTTCATGGATCACTGGCACTGTCAGCGCTGTGGCGCCGAGCAGGTGACGGCTCCTCTTTCTGTGGCGAGAACAAAATTAGCAAAAAGTCGGCACAAATTAGCCTCTCATATTTTCAGTAATATGACATTATTTTTCATTTACTTTTTTGATCCACTTTTCAGGATTTTTCCCCCCCTCCCCTTGCGTGCATCTTAGTGCCAAATCCTTTCACATCAGAGGCTGGTGAAAAATAAGAATGAAAGTACAAAGCTGGAATAAAAGCAAGGAGACAGGAAACCTCCTGCATTCTTTGTTTATGTGGCTCCTAAAAGCCAAGTCTTCCCACTCCATCACATATTAATATGCAATTATGTGTCCATCACAGCCATGTTTCTGTGCCTTGTGTCTCTCTCTCGTGTGGCCTGGGCACAGCCCTGTTAAAAACAAGGTTTATTCAGAGGATTAATACTCTGACCTTTGGAAGATTTGAGGGCAAAAAAAAAAATCATCGTGCACAATGCTGGCACTGCAGCAGCAGCAGCTTAAGGCCACTAGGAGGGTTAAGTCAATAGTACCGTTTTCTGTTCATTCATGTTTGGGTCGTCATGGAGATTCAAGTGGAGACCCAAACATGGGGCCTCAATCAAAAAAAAAAAAAAAAAAAAAAAAATCTGCATTGCTGCTGTATAAGCCATACACAAGATAAACCAAGTCTATCTTAATGACAGTTTCACACTCTGCTTTCATTTGTCTGTTCCATTGCATCATTTGTGAGGTGCTTGATAAATGAAAGAAGCATTAGGAAGTCTTTATGAGCAGCGCAGGGTTTACAAAAACACTGTGGCAATTAAACAGCAAGTGCAAAAAGACAATAGCTGTGTGAAAGATGAGAAAAATACATCTCCATGTGGATAAAGTGTTAAAGCTCCTATTAACAATAAGAAATAAATGATGGCTTTAAGGAAGAAATGGCCTTAAACCCATTCATAAATTTCCTATCCAGGAAGCCTCTTCCAATTAAAACGTGTGAGAGGTGGATTAACAAGGGCTATATGGCTTTGCCTCGCTAAATCACCTCCCCGAGCTGCTCTGCTGCATTTGACGTGTAAACGATTAATGACCAGCCTAATTCCCTTATCACACTACCTTAATGCCTAAATAATGTGGCCTTAGTCAACTTTGGAAAGCAGGGCTATATAAGAAAGGAATGAATATCAGATTAGGCAGCTCGTGTGTTATTTCAGCATAATTTCTTCCAACTGAGGCGGGGTGGGGGGTGGGTGTTTCTGCCTGCAAAGCCTCAGTGTTGCAGCAACAGAGGGAAGGTCAGTGGATCAAGAGGTCAATCAATACCACCCATATCGCATTAAAAAGGGAAGGTATACAAAGTTTCATTCAGTTGATGTCTCAAAAGTGAAGTAATAGACTGGACTAAACACAAAGAATGCAAATCAGCCAGAATTTCAGGTCTTCCATGAGACAATAGAGAGAAGTGATAGATCACTTTCTTGTCAACATACAGACCTCAAGGGTTAATCTTAATCTGTTGCTGATGCTGGAGGAAATAGCTTAAGTAAAAGTAGCTAAACAAAACTGCAAAAACACTCCTCAGTCCTGCATTAACTTATCGGACAGAAAGGACATTAGTACGATTACCAATATAGTAAGAGAATCAGAAGTATTCATAAAAATGGCCCCTGTGAGTGTAATACTATTATATGATGCATCATTAGATTATTTTTCCTGAAGCTGTATGAGCAGTATTTTACTGTGTTGTTACCATTTTCTACAGGGTTCTTGTTATTATTGCTGATTAATCTACTGATTGTTTTCTAAATGCATTGTTTTCCCATTACAATGACATTTCGAACATTTAATTGGCTTGTTTTGTCTGACCAATTGTCCAAACCACAACACTATTCAGTTGACAGGGATTTAAGACGAGGAAAAGGAGCAAATCCTCACTTTTGAGAAGCTGGAACCATGAGATGTTTGGCTTTTATTTTTTTGCATGAAAAATTAATTAAAGGATTAATCAGTTATCAAAACAGTTGCGGATTAATTTTTCTGTTGACCGATTAATCGACTAATTGTTTTCAGCTGTAATTCTGCATATCAATCTGTACAGTAACTAGAGCTGTACAGTAAACAAATGTAGTGGAGTAAAAAGTACAATACTTCTCTCTGAATTGTAGTGGAGTCAAAGTATAAGGCGGCATGTAATGACATAATCAACTAGAAAATTTTGAGTAACGCTTGGTGAGCACCCTACTAATCAGTATTCTGATTCTGAGGGTTTGCCATCAGATGCGAGGGAGGACTGTATGGTTGCCAGATGCTGGACGTGACTGTAGCATTCATCCAGGGGTACCTGAAACACTATGGGTGATAGTAATTGTTGCAGTGAAAGTCCTACCAATACTTCAGGCAGTGGTATGAGTGCTATTATCACCACTACAAGCATTAATAGGAGTAGTTGTATCATAGAGGTGAGAGAACACAACAATTGAGCAAAGGCCATTTTCATAACAGATATAAAGGCTTTGTTAATATCATATGGATATAAGATCCACAGGCAGATGATAGTTTATAAGACGAAACTTGCCATCAAAAAAATCTCATAGCTCAAAAAGTACAAGTTATATCAAAACATCTTGAATCATCTTTCTATGTGAAAGTATGATGGAGTAATATGGGTCAAAAGAGGGGTGGGTTTAACGGTATCCCGTTGCCGTGTATGTGGAAATTAATAGAAGTTTTTACAACACTCAAGACCACAATTAGTCAAATTCCACTCCAACTTCAATTTTCATATTTCTTCTGTATATATTGGCAACACTACAAGGTGAGTTTTTCAAAAATGTCAGAACAGATGATGAGGAATAATAAGAAATATTTTTGTTTTCTTGTGCTTTACACAGTGGGCATACTATAATAAACCATTTCAAATTTATTATTCAAACTTGTTCAGCTAAGAGAAGTTCTAGTGAGGAGTTAAAAGGTAACTCATTTTCTTAACTTCAACAATGACTGCTTCAACACTAAATTCAGATACAGCAAAACCACTGTTAAATGTGTAATGTGAAGCCACAAACATTTACAATAAGGCATTAATTGCATTAAAAAGTACAAATATCACAGTATGCATCTCCCTGGTATAGCATTCCCACACTGTTTCTCTCAATCCATCTTCCATGGGGCAGCCTCATAAGAGCGTTTTGTAATCTCGCCTCTACTTTGACAAACAGAATTACATGGCAGGCAAAAAGAAAGCCACTCCAGGGAGGGCACAGTAGAATAGCCATGCCTCCATTTTCTCTTCTAGTAATCTGATGCTAGATACACATGACATGTCATCTTTAGGGAGTAGACAAAAAAAAAAAATCTCGGAAAGTTCGCCTGCTTTGTGCACATTCCATTATCTCGCCTCTTCTGAGTAGGGTAGGCTTATTAGCAAGCTTTGAACTCACACTTACAATAATATGCCATCAACAGTTTTATAAGCTAATTAGAAAAAACAGTTTAATTAATGAGTGACTGGCAATAAAATGGCAATCATGAAAAAAGAAACCGAGGGTGCTAAGCTTCCACTACCACCAATTAAGGCCTAATTACAAACAAATTATATATGTGTTTTGCTGTGGGCTTTAATTTAAAAAAATGGCTTTAATTAAAAGAGAAAACATGCTAATTAATTAAACAGCACACAAATCTACATTGAAAAGTATGCTTTGTCTATCAAGTAATTAATGAAATACAATAATCCAAATGAGATTCCCAGGCATTTGATAAAAGCTTAGTACCCATTTCCAAATCCATTTCAAAATTAATGGGCGAAAATTTAATGTGAGTCATCCAGAGATACAATAAAAGTTCATTCAGTGATAAATTGCTTATGCTGAAGGAAAAATGAACAAAGAGGAGAGTTTCCCTAAACTCTCTGCGAGGTGGCCTGGGGGGGGGCCAGCAGGGGAGACGGAGTCAGCCTCCTCCTCTGATGTGGGGCGGGGAAAGTCAGAATCTGATAACGCTCACTTTCCACAAAAGCACTGCTCATTAATTTTTTGATTACAAACACGGGGCATGGCAGCGAGAAGGTGGTGAGAAGAAAAAAAAATATATCATGAAACACTCTTAGTTCAGCTCTTTGTTTCAACTAAGCCACCATGTCTCCTCCGACAAAATTCTTCGCCACCTTTGTTTCACAGCAGTTAAGCGAGGCTTTCCAAAGGGTAGATTTCAAGGACAGTGGGGCTTTTCCTTTCAGCGGCTGCTTCTATTGAAATACAAGCTGGATCATAATGAGGGATATTATAACCATCCGCAGGTTCAAACGCTACAGAAACCATAAATGGCTCTGGTTAATACGCATTCATATGGTTAATTATTGTAAATTAAGTGAACTGACTATAAGGGAGGAGGCACTTTTTAAACAACTTCGACTGATCAGTTTAATCATGCACAGAGGTCCACTAGTCTTCTGTGGGATGGATTACACTGGCATGGTTGACACGACACCTTTTACGCCTCCAACTGGATAAGACAGTGATCCCTAGGTTATAAAACTGTAAGAACAGCTCTAGAGCAGATATGTCTGGAATATACTGATCCTCCATAATGTCTAGTGCACTGTATAGACTGAAATGAAAAACTGCTTTTCAGAACATATGCTTCTTTGTGTGAGATACCATTTGAAGGCCTGCGTCCTTTCTGTTGGTTCAGGAGAGGCCAGCAGCCATGCAACTACTTTTTACTTTTTCATATTCTTTCACTCCTGGAAGTCATGAAATGGACTTCATACCCCCTGTTGTGAGAGCCTTAGAGAGTTTCTGTTTTGAAGTGGTAATGCCACTCTAATAGCTGTGATGAGTGCTATGGGGGAACTGTAAGCTCAAACATGGCGTGACGGTCTTTTGTGGTGAAATATACCCACTTACTATATATAAAGTACAGCTCCTGACTATTTCAAAAGACCTTGGTGGCTCTGTTTTATAAAGGGAAAAAAGAGCGAGGGAGTAATTATTTGTTGTAAGGATGATGATGTATGAAATACTACAATGAGAAGGTGGATTAGTGTGACAAAGAAAGTATTGTACAGTAGCAGTCATCTTTATGGTACACTGCTCAATGAAGACACTAATACAAATTCTCTCTCAATTTATATAATTATTGCCAAATTTTACTGGCAATACCAATCCAAGTTCAGGAAATGATTGTTCAAGTTGACTGTCAAAAGACTTTTCAGATGCATTTGGATGTGATAACTTTTGTTGGTTCTAAATCACACCATAGTCATCGTATTCAGTGTGTACGTATGAATGTCACTTTATCATCTCTTCAAGATTCAGATCAATGTCAGAACCCTTACTCATCCTAATATATGTAAATTATATTCAATCTGTGTTTGACTGTGAGCATTTTCTGTATGCTGACGACTTGGCTTTACTAGTTCAAAAAATGGAATTTGGGTGAGCTTGCCAATGGACTTCAGGATTTAACAGCCTGTCTTGTTTATGAATGAGCTTGCACCAGACTATTTCTGGAAGTTTGAGTATACTAGAGATCAGCATAGGTATAATACTTGGCAACAGTTTAGCAGATAATGATAATGGAATCTATTACAGTTTTTAAAAACAACTGTAAACACCCTCTATTAAAGAAATGGAAAGAAGGGATGGGCTGGTTATAACCAACTGGAACTAATACATTACAAATTTTCCCGTCGATCACGTTACACTTTAGATGGCATGGGAGGCCCCACTGGAGTATGTTGTAGTGATGAGTTATCAGCTTTTTGCACTGGCTCATTTACCAGAAATAGCTGCAAAATCAATCTGTCAAATTTGAGCTGCTGGATGCTATCGAGCCTCCTGACATGCTGTGAGCCGTTTATACTATGTGTGTCAGTCACTCCATGTTATGCTAATTACTGAATTAATTAGCCCATATGCAACTTACAGCAGTGTAAAATAATGTGCGGCAATCAAAGGATGGGGACCCAGTCTTCTTAATCTACTGAACTACTAGGACTACTTTAGAGGAAAGAAGCTTTTTACATTATTTAGTGTCTTCTAAGGCTTGTGAAAAGAAATCTAAATGGGCTGAGAAGGATCAACAGACATCTTTATGAGAACAGAAACCCTATCTCCTCAGTTTAAAGGAATACATTAGGGAGCTTTGTCTAAGCAATGTAGACATAAATAATATTTTGTTACCTAAAAGGGGATGTGATTACTGCGCGCCATCTTCGTGGGCGTTAATACTTTCACTTAAAAAAACGGAGCATGTCTTCATGAATTCATCTAAAACAAAGGCTTACAGCCTTGGGAAATATTTAAAAACTGTAATGAGAATAAAAAACCTCAACCTGCAATATCCAGGCGGCACGTCTCAGAAGTTTGACAGATGAAAGAACACATATCTCAGAAATTGTAAGGAGCCTTCAAAACAGGTTTTTAGCAAATTGTTTTAATGTTCAGATTAAAAGAAGAAAGAGCAAATGGAAATCATTAATTGATTTGAGGGAGCTCAAAACAGCAGAAACAAACATTTCCATCTTATAAAAGGGGGGATTCTGACAGCAAGCCCGCTATCTTCCTTCCATTTCTCTTTGCTTTGAGGAGATAAGTGGGGAACCGCTAGATTGAGGATGAAAATATACTGAAACATTGTCATCCAACATGTACCAGCGTTTTCTGAACAAAACAATGCCTAGAGGGACAAACAGGCCTCTTTAGCTCCTCACAGCTGTCGGAATGCTTTTGCATTTTTTGTGAGGAAAACCTGTTCCTATTCTTCCCGTGTAAAGCCTGCCACAATCATGTCTTGGTGTTATGACCGTAAACAAATTAAACATCTAAGCCATTCCGTACCAAATGAGCCACTCAATTATAACCTTGAAATTGATTCTGGCCACAGCGGGGATTATTGATCCTCTAAATGTTTGTCACAGTGCTCCTGTCAAAAGTGAACAGGAGTGCTGTAAACAAACATGTTGGTCTTAATGCTATCTGCATTACAGGCTGCATCGTTTAAGATGTTCGGAATCCTTCAAACTTTTTGGCTTTTAGCTGCCACTCCTCTTCATATTCTCCATATACTCAGCACTGTATTCAAAAGTGAATGATAAAGAACTTTACGTCACCCTGAATTTGGGGGATTTCAAAATGGTCAATTGACTATACTCTCGTGAAATGAAGTTATCGCTGCTAAACAATGTGTTGTGGCTGCCAGGCTGCTGTCATGTCCCATCACGGTTCTGGCAAGACGCGAGGCAGGTGCCAGGGAGGCGAGAACCTCGGCTCAGGCTAAAACCAATCCACCAGCGCTCTAAGAGGCTTTCTGAAAGTACAGCGCAGGTGCCACTCACAAGAGCTTTCATTTAACTCCCCCCCTCCCCATATTTGACCACTCTGCTAGCAGTTAAGATGGGAATATGAAAGGGCTCTGATGCCGCACGCTAATGTCTATTACACACTGGAGATACCGGGGCTATGCGTGTAATGCTAATGAATAGTACAACTGCTTTTTTTTTTTCATTGTTGAACAGACCCTTGTTTTTGGAGCCTGCTCGTTCATTCAAGAGGATGAGGTTTTCCAGAAATAGATTTTCTGAATAGATTTAATAGATCTGGCGCATGGAAACTGTCATTTCTTGATGAGTATCATTTTATCATTTTTTGAATATCATTAACACATCTAGTCTTCAAGTCAAATTTACTATTTCTGATTTACTGTTGTTCCCATTGACAATATTATGCGACTGACAGCTGGAGTGGCTTGGATTGTAATGAAACCCAACCAGAATAATTACTGAAGTGAATGACAAAAAGTATGCCATTAAAATCCGGTTGAATGTGGACATAAAAAACATGTCAAGAGATGCTGGCGTTGACCCCTAAGGTCAATTTCAGGTTGAAACATCTAATCACAGCACTTGATCCTTGAGTTTTTGTCCAAATTACACAACAAGAAACAGCTAGTCTAGCTATTTGCTCCTGTGTCTAGTCTTTGTACTGAGCTAAGCGAACTGGCTCTAGCGTTGTATTTTGAGTATAGACATGAGAGTAGTATTGATGACATCTAAATCTGTAAAGTCAATAAGCGTATTTCAAAAAAATGGCGAACTATTCCTTTCAATGAATTCACTTTTAGATTCTGTTTCAGTTTTGGAAATAATTAGCAACTATAGCACCGTCATTTGTTCGCAACTGCAGCAGTCTTTTGAATTTGCCACAGATCTCTGACTCTATAGCATCAGCAACACAGGCTTATGGTATTGTTGTCCATCATGATAAACTGATGAATAAAAACAAATAAAGTAGGATTTCTTTTAAAGTTTCAATAATTAAAACTGGTGGCCACAACAGAAGTCTATAGTATAGGAATAGTACATTATACAGGAGATTCATGCATTTCTTTTTTGAGAAACACAGTTGATACTATTAAAAGAGAAAAGTGAAATGACAATTCAGAACGGGGGAAAATATTGCCTGAACCAGCGGCCCCACCTCCTTTGCAACTCTTTTGCAATCTAAGACCGACAATGAAATCTGAGCCCACAGTGTTATACATGTTTGTGTTGCCACTATTACTGCGCAAGATGAAAAAGCTTATGGGATGCCGTAAGCAACATGCATCATGAAACAAAGAAGTTTAACTTTGATGCTCAAAGTACAGCAATTGCCCCACTGGAGAAGTAACACTGCAGCTGTATGTCTTTTTAACCACAATTATGTGTGTGTGTGGGCTACATTTTATGCTAAATTAGTTTCAAACCACTTGATCCTTGATGCCTGCCAAGGCGGTTAGTTACAAAACTTCAGGCACTGCATTTAGGGACATGTACACTTCAAAGGTATGAAACTCTTACCTGGAGAATGATTTAACAGTTGGCTTGAAAGCAATGTACCCTTCATTAAAAAGCAGAGCCAAAAGTCCTTTAGACACTGCAGCACTTCAAAACTAAGGGGAGGGCTTTCCATTAACTCAATGGAAAAGGGCTGCAGGACTGAATGGTGGATGTCTGCGTGTGTTTTTGTTCCTCTATGTCTTTGCAGCAGAAATGGCCACGGATCCATTAGCCTGATTTGTCACAGCAGGAGCACCCCAAAGATCTCTTATCAGCACAACGTACCTCTCGAGTGGCGAGTCTGTCGCTCATCTCCTCCGCCTTTGCAATGTCCCCTTCAGCTATGGCCCTCTCTATGCTCTTTTCTAGGCCGGACTGCAGAAGAGGGGAAAAAAATTCAGATTTTTTTTTTCCCGAAATAGGGGTAGAGAGAGAGAAAAAAAAAATCAAAGAGTAACTTCAAAAGTCCCCAGGGCCTTATTTTTAATATGATTGCCATTACTACAAATATGTAGATTTCCCTTCACAAATGAAAACCTTTTTGATTGGATATTAGTGGGGAAATCTTAGAAATGCTACAGGAGATTACCAAACATAAATGTGACTCTTTAATTACACATTTCCATTACAGGCCTAAGCAGAGGGGGTGCAGAGAAGCCGCCGGTTACTGATGGCAAGGCAGTTCTGCTGTGATGAGCCTATCTGAGGAAGCGGAGCACCAGATTTCTTCAGCCCCCAAAATTTCATCATGCTAAAAAATACAGTGGAAAGAGGCTGTAATTATTAATCTCCTCTGATGTATTGTTTGAGGACCTTCACTCAGTAGTAAAAGTACAGGGACAATACCATCAGGCTTAAAAAAGCAGAATTAGTAAAACAATTTTCTCTATTTGCTTGGTCTTGATTCTGCTTTATATAGTTTATTATTCTGCATATAAACTGAAGCTGACACTGATACAACCAGACTTGTGATCTCAATTATCAGCTACTGTATCTCACAAACAAAACTCAAACTGACAGACCGTCATCCTTTGCGCCATGAAATGTGTTTTTAAGGTCACTGAAGAAATGCTGTTAGCAGATGAATTAATCACATCTGGCTGCTATGACAGCTTTTTCCTCGAATGACTGTGTGAAAGACTTGGCAGAAGTAGAAAAAATATGATATATTAATTACAAGGAACTGCATTTGAGGGATGAAGGAGCCCCTCATTATGTTGACGTGACAAGTTCTGTTTCATTCAGCTTGTTAATCATTTCCTTTATCCTTTCATAGCTGCCCTATTCAAAATGAGGCTAAAATCAGCAAAAACTCAATTTTATGCTGCTCTGAGATAAATTAAGTACAAAATACTCCAAAATAATCATTAAAAGGATTTCAAATTGAAATGAGAACAGTTCCCATTCACTGGGTCAGCTATAATGTTCATCAAGCTTGCAAATATTTTGCTTCATTGGCAAATTTGCAAGCCTTTGCATAAAATGTTCATTCATCTTTAAGTGCAGAAACGTATCCGAATGAAAGAAAGTTAAGTTATAATTCCGTCAATGATTGAGTCCTCAGCAGAGCTACATGCCCATTTATTATCTAACCATTAATTTAAATGTTCTAGCTGCAATCACAGAGGCTGTATCAGGTACTCTAACCCTCTCTTCTTTTGTCGAGCAAAATTTAGATTTTCATTAGGTTTCCTTGCGGACGAAAAAAACCTACATTTGACTTTAATCTCAACCGCACAAGAAAGGAGATTTATCCTAATCTTATCACTAAATGTAGCCAAACATAATCCTTAATATTCATCTCAGTGTCAGGTTGAGTTACCACAAGGATTCTTCTAATCCATATGTCGTATCACATAAAACAATGAGAGGATACAGTGGCACGGAAGCACAAAGGATGGGAAGGTGTTACTAACAGCTACAACTGACACAGTATTAAACCTCAGCAGATAAGTTGGAAGGCAGGAGTCTTTGTTACCTTCGGAGGGGGTTTGGAACATGCAGGGGGATGAAATCGATCATTTACACCAAAATACTGCTTAAGCTCATCCCAGTGCTTCTCCCGCTCCTCCTGACGCTCTCTGCTGATGGAGAAAATGTGCGTTAATGTTTATTACATGTAGCCCAGCACAGCAACAAGGCAAACTATCACAGTCTGTTCTAGAACTGGACTCTATGCTGAAATCAGATCCATATGTCTAGATGAGATCACACTGCATAGTAACATCATTAGTGCTGGTAATGTAATACTGTGTAATGTTGACACATTCTGCCTCATCACACTTTCCTCAACACAGTAAAGCTATGATGGTACACTGGTTGATGATTAGAACTTGTTAACGTATACACAATCTAGCAAATAATGGCTAAACTATAATGGTTCTGTGTTTCTTGCATGTTCACTACAAATCACACATGCTGCCATTTTCCACAACATGTCGCAGTTTGTTTGTTTTTTTCAATTCGCAGGCAGCAATTAGATTGTATTCCTTTAACTACAGTATGACGATCAGCTTCCAGACTTCTACCTTGTTTGTGTTTGATAGTCTATTACAGCTAACATCATGTCTGCATTTATTTTTGCTGAAGAATGTTATCATTGCATGATAGTGCCATTTGAAATCCAGCAGGTGTGAATGTCCAGCATGTGAGATTTTAGAGTTGGCTGCATTCAAAGGCTTTGTATTGTGTAAGTGCACACTTTCAGCTGATGACTGATGAATCATTTGCTATTATAACCAATTTCCCTGGTTGAATGCTATCATGTGGTACCTTGTTCCTGTAGGTTCCTTACTTTCTGTTCCTGTTGAATAACATAAGACACACAGTTTGAGGTTATTTGGAGCATCAGCGAAAAAGAAGTTTTCCAGTATAACAGGTGAGCCAATAAGGTACTCTCTTACATACAGCATTAAGGGGGTGACCTAAGGTGCTAAAATAGGTGAGTTTATAGAGTGAGTTTTTTTTTATGTCGTTTTGCCATGAAGACTGATTTGAATGCTTTTGCTCATCGAACTAGGCAAAATACTAATATAAGCAGCCATTGTGGCTAAACATCAGCTTACAGTGCCAAGCAGCATATTTTCATTGTATTGTCACTGACACCTTTCTTATGTCGTCTTCTTTTTCTTTTCCAGGGGACCTTCATCGCCTTCATTTCGTCATTCTTCTTCCGTAGATCCTGGAATTTCTTGAAACACACACACAAACTGAATGCACAAGAGCACCACAACCCTTGATCTACCTCTGCTGACACATATGATGTTACCATAAAATCATAGTCCAACATGTCGTCAATCTCATTTTTAGCTCAAGTTCAAGCTGGGGAACAGAAAACGTCAATATGTGTTTTCTTTAATTATCCTTCACTTACAGACAACAACACCACAGGTTCTCTACATCTAATGCTAAGCTTGGCTCACTACATACCAAGTCGACATACTTGCCACATTTCCTGAGATATACCAGGTAAAGTGCATGTCTGGGAATCACGGTCTGCATCAGTGGTAGCATGAGACGACTGTGTTTCCACCACTGAGTCCGTGTTTTCCCCGGCAGAGCTCAACTTTTCAGCAGTGCTCTCACACTTGTCACCCTCCCTGCTCTTCTCCTCAACACCATCCTCCTGTTCATCCTCCTCGTCGTCTGGACTGAGGTCGTCTTCCGTTAAACCTTTAGGCAAGAGTCCGCTGTACATTCCGGTAGTGGTATACAGTCAGATAATATGTCAATTTATCATTTCACTACGATAAAAAACGGTCAGAAATCGCTAAATTATAGATTTTGTCATCAGGTTGTTGCGGCAGCTCCCATTTCCGGGTAAACACTCTGACGTTTCATGTAAAAAATCACCGATTGGCTAATAGTTAGCGAGGTTGAGCACATGATCCAATCAGAACTGTACTCACAAAGGCTGCACGAGGACGAGACAGCAGCTCTTATTGGCTGTTTTGATAGGAACAACGTTCGATGTTTAAGAGTTCAAATGCACCCTTTTCAGCCAACGGAGCGGTTTAATGGCGTAGATTTACTTGTTACTGTGACACTTTTAGCCCAGAATAGACGCGAGGAACAAATGTAAGCAGTCATAGCAGTGAAGTAAAGTCAAGAGCAGGCTGCCGTGGAGCATTTCTAATTGAGGTGAGCTAGGCTGCTGACAGGTCCGTGAATTACCAGGAATCATTCAAATGTTAACCTATATTTGTGTCATGTTCTCGGAGAGATAAGCTTCCTTCTATGACCAATGGTTCGCAATTTGCTCAAAATGCTTTGGGCATTACATTATTATTAGAATGATTAGCATGCAAATCTTGTATAGCCCCTGGCACTGGCACTGGCACATCTACCCTTAAATTGCTCTTTCACACTCATTCACATTAGGCTTTCTTTTGGTTGCATCTTATTGCAAAGCCAATAATCTACATAAATTATAGCCTGTATTTTGTGTGACATATAAATGTGGAATAATGAGTGAGACCTATAACACCAATGTATATGTCAAATGGTCAATAGCCAGGTCAGGAAGTTTCTGGAGGGAAAAGTAATTCAGGGAAACTAGAGGTGTTTTGTAGGACTTGCTGGGAATTGTGTGAAATTGTTCAATATTGGTTCAATATTGATACCTGATTTTAATCCTGATGGCCAAACAATTTTGGTAACCTTATAATTTTTTTTGGAATTAATCCATGGACAGAAACTTAATCGACAAACACTTTGATAATTGAGTAATCAAACTGATTTCTTTTAAAATTTATCATAAGGTTTGTCAGACAAGACGTTTGAAGACACCATTTTAGGGAAGTGGGAACTTTATGGCACTTGGCAATAGTAAAGCCATCTAAAGCCTAGATGACTAATTGATCGATTGAATAAAAAATTGACAGGTTAATCCATAATAAAAATAATATGAAGCAGTAGCCCTAATATCAGAAACTGTCCGAACAAGACCAGACATTCAATTCCAGCGTTTGACACTTACTCCTAAAAAGACACTTTGGTCACTGTGTATTGAGGTTTGATCCTCAGTCCTGTCTTGTGGCCTAAATATAAATAAAATAAAACCTTGCACTCTCCTTGACCTTCCCGTATCCTAAGAGATTTACACAGTTCAGTTTTGCAAAACGCAGTGCTTATTAAACTGGGCTGATAAGGCTTATGCTATATTGAATGTCATCTCGAACATGTAAAATCTCTATCTCATCCTCTAAAATATGCAACCATTAACTGGTATCACTCACTCAGCATTATCGTGACTTTAATTACTCGTATGACAAGTTGATGAGCACGGCGGCGTCTGAAGGTAAATGAGAGTCACAAAGTCCTGTTAATACTAAACAATTTTGGCATTACAGGTCTGAATCATTTCCTTATTGATTACTAGACTTTGTGTTCTATTTCACACTTGAATTAATGTCTCTCAGCTTTCCCACCATCCATCTCAGTCTCTCTCTCTCTCTCTCTGTGTCTCTCTCCCTGGCATGTGCTTCAGTTCATTATTTCCGTCATTTCTTGGTAATTTGGAGTTGGCTGTTTAAAACTTAGAGCCTCTTATTAAGTTTTGGCCATGGTGGATAAGAGGCAGGACTGTAAGAGCACAGAGATAAACTAATCATCTTAAAACCCTAATTATTAGTATCTTACTGTGACAGACTGTTTTTGCGAGCCAGCCAAATTGAGCCTCAAATGAGGAAAGGCATATCTGTGAAGTGGTAATAATTTTTAGTCATCTCGATCTGGCTTGGTGTGGCAGAATTCATTAGTGCAGATTAGCACTGTGTGTACAAAGTAAATGAGATATCTAATAGCAAACGTGGAGGTCCGGGGACTCTTAATTTCCTCCCCAATATGAGGGATGATGTTAAGAGGTGATTATATATATTTTAACATTGTGACTTCTTTTATGTAGATTTGTCTGCTCCTTTACCAAGCGCTTACACTAAACAGTGCCACTAAACTGTTGACCTCTCACCTTCTTCTGGATTCCAGCTGCAAAAAAGGTGACGAGAATGAACCCCAAATCAGATTAAACTGTGTTACTCTGATGCAGAGGCAAGCTGATTTTTTTTTCATGAGGATATGAAGGAAGTTAATTATGTGTGTAAGGAGAAGGTTGGGGAAAAAAATAATAAGATTACAAAGAATAATTTGCTGATATAATTACACCAAAATTGGGTACACACAATTGTAAAATACATGTATTGCTTGACCTGGGTTAGCCAGTGAAATAAATCCTCCTTCTATAGCCTTTGTTAATTTGTTTTTATCATCTCCAAGTGGTGTTTGTGCAGGCAGTTCAATTTGCATGTGTAATTCCACTGTGCAAATTGACAACAAGTAGATAATTCGAGGAAATAGGCTGGTTGCAGGCCCCTGCTATCTTCCCAAGCCTATTCATTTTGAGGAACCGCTGAGGCATGAAACTCATACATCAACTATTTCCTGACAACGCTTAGGCTTATTGTCCCCTAAAATGTCATTACAGCCATTATTTATGAAGCTAATTCATTTATTAAACCATATTTACTCTGACAGAATTTGTCACATTCTATCCATATCCCAAGCATTGCTTTTGAACAATGTCTTTCAATGAGTATGTGTGAACACGTACGGCCTCACAAAGTTTTGAATCAACCTTATTTGTCACTCATAATGGTTGGAATATTGCGAAAAACGCCTGTAGTTCTCGGTTTTATTGACTTTATTCATGGAAACTTTTCGTGGCAAAAGCCTACACCCTTTTGTCACACAAAGTCCACTGAAATTAGTGGTAATAACCTGCATCCTTTTTTGTATTTTTGTCCTAACAGAGCAGAGTTAACATGACTGTAATCAGATGGATTGCAGCTATTTTAGCAGCACTGATAAATCCCCCCTCTGACAGCCTCCTTCCCAAATGAGTGTGCATTAGTCTCTTTTAACGCGTTGCAGTCAGACATCTGAAGCTAAAGAGTTCTCGCGTCGAGCCTCCTGGCCTGTTGCTGCTGACTTATGGATCTGTCAGTTTAGCGCAGCACACTTCTTGACAGTGTGGATAATTTGCAATTGTGAGTGATGAAGTAACACATAGGGGGGGGTCATACATTTTAATGTTACATGTTCTCTCTGGATTATTCCGTCATACCATTCTCCTGCATCTCTTTCTTTGGACTTACCTGTCACCCAAAAGCACTTATCACAGCAGTGGCGATGAGTTGTGTTTGAACTGTTTTACAATATTGATTTGGAGGCATGACATTTTAATTAATACTGGGTGTTAGCTGTCATATAGGAAGCCAGCCTCATTGGTTAGAATATGAGACAGGCGAGGTGGGGGCAGTGAAGATAAGACTAAAGCACTTACTGTGAAAAGGCTGTAAAAAGGGATCAATGTGGAGGGAGAGAGACAGTCATGGGCTGAATTTAAGGTGGAAAAAACAGTAATATCTGTGCTCACTGTATTTCTGTCAAGGTCTATTCTCTGCCCGATAACACAAATCATTGAGACACAGCGTGCCTTCTGTCTTCCACAGGTTGCAGAGTACGTCATGTTATTGGGAGTCTATGTTGCCAGCATGCTGAGAGACAACCAGGGGGGAAATTAGGTAACTTTGTAGCACTCCATTGAACAGCAATAAGCTTTTAGGGCTTAGCGAGCATAAACACATTAAACTGATGAGATTCATCAGCACTCTTGTGTCAAATCTATTGTGCCCACAGGCAGAGCTCAGCGGCAGCAAACTGCAGAGCGAGAGAAGGGTTGGAGACAAACCAGTGCTGTGTCCTCTGGATGTTTCCTGGTTTACCCAGACTGAGTCAGGTGAGCTCTTAGCTGACATGTTGTGAATGTCAGAGTATAATATCAATATGCCTTCACCTTTTGAATAGCAGAAATATTACTTGAACTGCCTAATTGATAACAAGAGCTTTAGCACAGGGTCAAAACATTGACTCCAAAAATTTAATGATTATTTTCACGATTGACTTATTGCGCCACCTTTTCATAATGCAATTAAAGACCTGCTCTATTTACTGTAAATAGTAAAGTTAGCAAAAGTTAGCTGATCCCAAGGTGGTGAATTTACTCATTGTAAAATCAGAATAGTAGAGAGCAATCAATTCACTTGAGGACAAAGACACAGACACATAAGCAAGTATAAACATATACCTATTGTATGCTGGTTCGAAGCTGGACAATAAATGATCTACAGTGTATACGGGGTTGTGATACACAACACTGGAAGAAATACTGTATGAATATAAAGTTATTGTACAGAGAGTTTATGTGCATATATTGAGAGTATATTATGTACAGTATATAGTCTTTCACATGTCACAGTATTTGCTTTAACCTGCAAAACAATGGCAATTTTATTTGACTAAACTAATAAAACCATGAATCAAGTCACAGATTTGCAATTGTCAACCAATAATGTCAACACAATAGATATGTATATGCCCTGTGTGATGCTATGTACGTCCATACGCAGCAGATTTAGCTAATTGTGGTTGTAACTGAATGTCTCTGAGCAGCATAATGCCAACCTTTAAACAGCAGCACATAAGGCATTTGCTCTTTTGCAGTTAGTTCACCATATTTGATGTTTAATTGGTGTAATCTCAGAGCTGCAAAGCTGGAGGACTTTACCCTGATAAAGTGATACATTTAAATTGAAATATTTTTTCTCAAAGGTAAGAAGGCCCTTCAACTTCATTTCACCATTTATCTGTTGTCTCTTCCTTGCCAAATCATTATAGCCTCTTGCGTTTTGGATAGTTTCACAGGAGGCAACCAGATCGGCATGAAATTAGCTCAGTCTGAATCTTTATATGGTCCAATCAGATGAGCTGAGATTTAATCTCAGCTGGCCTGCCCTACCAGAGTCCGACCCCTCAGATGAAATGGACTACATATTCATAGGTTCACTTGCATGCTTGATTATAACAGCATAGATGGAAGGTACAACCTTTCTTCTGTTTATCTTTATTCCTATTTTCCTGTGTGAGAAGGAAGATTGAATATTGAATATGACCCCCCCCCCACCCCCCCACCCCAACATTGATTGAGTGAAAACCAAATGACACAATGACAGGACATGTCTTTTACCAGTCCAGGTAAAACTATGAACAAATCACGTTTGTTTTTACACAACTACTCAGTCCACATTTTGTTCAATTCAGTGGCTGTAATTTTTTAATTCTCCCTTTCTGTAATTTCCAGCAGTCCCATGTATAATTCACACTGCAGACATTGTTGTATTTTGTAGCTAAATAGTGCCTGCGTAGCTATTCATTACTTTGCCTGACATAAAATAATGCCTTGGAATAATGGGAAATATTACCTGATGAATTAATTATGATGATAGCATCTATGGTAGGAGGCTTAAATGCCA
Organism: Centropyge bicolor; assembly: GCA_037975185.1. Taxonomy (NCBI): domain Eukaryota; kingdom Metazoa; phylum Chordata; class Actinopteri; family Pomacanthidae; genus Centropyge; species Centropyge bicolor. The sequence goes on along the minus strand of JBBMOC010000007.1, from coordinate 10,073,830 downwards.
TCTTAAATTACATGCAGACATTAGAAAACTTTCAACTTGTCTCATTTGCATTAAAGGAGCAGAAGTATGCATAAATACAAAGGCAGCTTTCTTAGGAAAGAGGAAAGTTCATTGTCTGCTTGGCCTGATCAGATTATTGTAGAAATTATAAACCACACAGTAATGAGATGAAAACAGATAAAATGCTCCACTTATGACTGATTTTATGCTTGATGTGAAAGCATGATTTCTGTTGTGGGTTTAAAAACTCTCTCTCTCTCTCGCTCTATGTGTGTGTGTGTGTATATATATGTATATACACTGTATATATCAAAGGTTACACCCTATCAATTTAAAACTAAATTTCTTTTTACAATGAAGCTGTGGCAATTTTCCCTTTATTTTATTTGAATGTCACAAGTGATTGTCTCCTGCAATAGTTCAGCATTTTAATTGACTTAATGGACAAAATGCCAATTTAAAAACAGAAAATTAAAGTGGTGAGTTCCCTGATAAGAAACAGTCAGTTGTACTGAATCAAAATTCGGATGTAATTCATTGTTTTGTTTCATTATATGCGCGAGGCACCAAAGACTAATAATACAATGTGTAAAAGAGGTTTGGTAGAAGAGATTGGGAGCAGGATGTCTATCTTTCACAAAAGCCTGTAAACTGTACTAATCAGGTATACTACAGAGCAGCAGTATTATTATTACTCAAAAAATCATAGTAATAATTTGTCATTGTAATGTGTTATTGATGTTAAGGAGTGCACAAAAGGAATGTTTTATTGAAAATAGACCCTTCTTGTCTTGCCAAAAAAAAGCAAACATTTTGACTGCTAGTCATGTTGTACTTACATATGCCCTCTCTGCCTCCATTTATCATAAGACAGTCGTTTTTTTTGAGCAGTGGCAGTCTTTTCATTTTACCATATGTTTCTAAACCAACTGCTGAGTTCCTGTAAATATATAATAATTGTTTTCAAATGTCCCAATGTGCTTAATTGTCACTCTCAGATTTTTTTGTAACCCATGTTTTTATTTGCCGAGCAATGAAAAAAAAATCTATTTTTGCTCCTTCACATAAGAGTTCACTGCTAATTAAGGTGATGTGCACCTACAGTTTGTTCACAGGTAAGCTCTCCATCACTGCATCATGGCACAGGAGGAGGAAAAAAAGCCCCCATATTGTGGAAATCTCCTTCTTAGAGAAATAGAGGGGGAGAGAAAGTGGGAGAAGGAATGCCTTGCCTTCCTCATTACACTGCTGTCATTTACTCTTCATCCCCCGTACTCTTTAGTGGCATTAAGACGGGATGTAAATTTGACAGTTAACGCTGTTAGAAAATGGCTAGTTCAAGAAGGGCAGGAATTAGAGATGGGCATTAGACGCTGATAAGCTCCTTTCCTCTGCCGCGGCGGCTGCTTAACATTCATGGGAAAGTCATCATCAAACAACGTTATCACAGCTCTGTTGACGGCTGAGGAACATCATCACTATGATAATTTTTTTTTATAGCTGTGAGCCAAAAAAGCACTCTTTTATTTCAGCGGTTTGTTAATGAGATAGGAGCTTGTTGGTAATGGGCAAATGCAAACTTGCCACTCTCCAGCGTTTGTTTGAGTCTCCCAGCCTCCCCCGCATGCCTCCCACTGCACCCCCAACCCCCCCACACCGTTTAATGTTGCAGGGAGGGGGGGGAGACATTTTTATGTACTCCTTTCGAAGTGCTCTGTGTACATTGCTGAAGGAGGGCCTTTATGTGTACCTTTGCAGATCAGTCGCTCAAAGAGAGGAAAACACGGTTATATCAACAAACGCTCTCTCCTAACAGCCCTGTAGCTGGCACCTGTCACTCACCTGGGATTTAGCCATAGATCTGAATAGAGGGAGAATGTTGAATATTGAAGCTAAGTAAACTCCCACCAGCAATAGCATGTGATCAACTCCGCTTTTAATGATGAAAAGGCTACTTAAACTGTCGGATGTTGAGGCCTTCAGTAATTATGGCTATAAATCATTTGCATTGTTTCTTCCTATTTATCCATTAATGCTCCTAACAGCTCGGATCAGAGGTTTCTTGCACTCTGGAGCAATTCACATATGTGCTAGCTGCCAAGGCTAAGCAGCTTTCCTATGGATAGGGATGCAAACTGTGGGCTTTAGATACCGAAATCTGATTTGGCTTTATCACTGTTTGTGTTTGTGGAGTGGGTGAAGAGAGATTTAATCTTTAGAAATCCTTACCAGGGGAGATGACAAATCATCTCTAACTTGCTCTAATTACTTCTAAAAACTTTTTGTTTGCATTACAGTTGTTGAGCAAAGGTAGTCAGTGAGATGAAGATGATACATAATGTAGCCGTTATAGTTTTCATTTATAATATCACGTTTTACAACTGGAAACAAGTGATTGTCCAAAAATGTAGAATATGTAGCATTCTTTGGACAGAATAAATGAAATTACCCATGAAGAGTAAACCCAAAGAATCTGTTGATGTTGGCATCAATTTTGTTACTCTTCAGTGAATTGACCTGATTCACAAATATAAGCTTTTTACTTTTTACATAGTCACTTCCAAAATTCTTAGCATTTGTTGCATTAGTATAATTGAATTATTTACATTCAGAAGCATACATTATTATTACAGTGTTGTTAAAACATAGTAGTCATAGATAGGTGTCCTCATTTCCCACTCAGAACTCTCACCTGCTCAACGCCTCTGGTTCTCTTCTAGTGGGGAAGCAGTGTTCTGGGAAATTTCATAAGTTACACAGTACAGTCAATTGATCCATATCAAATACTGACTGCAAAAGCAGAGGGCTAAGGAGCAAGCAGCCATGCCAAAACATAAACTAAAAAACAAAGAAGTGATAGGTGAACAACAAGGTGGTGCCTCATTAGAGGTTATAATGGCCAGGTTTAAGTACAGTATCTAGTATTCAGTGAATGTATATAATTCACATCTTTCACTTGGTTTTAGAGCTGCAACTGTCAGTGTGTTTTAATTCTCATCAGCTAATAAGACCCTACTATGTGTGGCGAAGAACAGTAGTTTATGCTGCTTCCTGCTGAGACACTGCGTCTTTCACAAAGATTTAAAAAAAATGTTCTGGCACGCAGCAGCAAGATGTCAAAACCAGGTAGAAGAGCACTCAGCAGCGATCTGCCTGTCTCCACGACGCAGTGCAGTTCTTGGTAATCATTATGGCAGATGTAAAACCAGTAAAGTCTGCACTTTCTGGCATAGAATTTGCCCAGACATAGATTCATGCATAACATTTCAGCATGACAATTAAAATTATGTGCTCTCAGGTGCTGTAGTGTGTTGAAGTGTTTTTCACAGCTTTTTGACACTGAATTCATAATGATAATTGCATGTCACCTCACTTTATAGGAATTCAGCTAATGATTGTACACACTGAAGGAAACAGGAAGACAGAGGAGCATCACTGTTATATGATTTATACCTGAATTCCACATTATTTCCACATTAAGGAGAAGAACATTTTTAAAAATCCCTCTCTGAATAGATCACTTCATACAACACAATAGTTTTGATAATATGCCATTATTTGGGAGATGATTTTTTAACTAATAGTTTGTAGTAAGTGCTTTGACCTTATAAGAGCCTTGTTCCAAGATGATAATATATTGAGACATAAAGTTGCACACTGGACAGTACTTTGTCTGCTATTAATTAGCTAGTTTGAAACACCTGAGACACGCAATCAAAAAAATAGCCAGTTTGACGTTGCTGTTTGTTGAAACATTGTTTATTCATTGCTGCTTTTGTTTTTAAATTGATTAGTTGGAAGACTTTTTTTCCGCTCTGGAATCTTTTCATTGAGCAATTGATACGAGAAGTGACAAAGCCCCAGTGTATCGCTGTGTAAGTCAGCAACATGTACAAGTTTGGAGTTTTTTTTTCATTCCTTGGAAAAATGAGCACAATGCAAATGAAACACAGATGTGCTGCAATCCTTTTGGTTCCACAGTAATTCTGCCTTTGGAGTCGAATCCACGGCATTATCTCCACTTTGTAGTGGTCTCTGAGCCCTTTGTCAAGTTAGTTCAATAGTCCTCCATACTGTAAACCAACATCACCCTGTGTGTAGCTGTTATGTAGTGCCACTTTGGAAATGTGGATCCAGGATAGAGCCCGTTCTCGTGTTTCTGGCTGCAGAGTTCCTGGGAACCCTGAAAAGCATGGAAAATAGATTTAATAATTTAATGACACAGGATTTGTTGCTTTGAAAATGCTCTTTTCAATCTTGATAAACGACTCAACATTTGATTAAGCCTACAATGATTTGAGATGTTAAAGTGATTATTATTGTTAAAGTATTCAATGCCACTTACATTATTCTGTTTACTGACCAAAATCTTCAAATGCAACCAACAAAAGAGAGTCGAGAGGAAACATTTCGATCTATGCTGAAGAGCCTGGGTTTGACTCTTTGCCTCAGCAGCTTGTAAACTCCTCACATCTAAGCCACAGTTTGGTTTTCCTTATTTATGATAATGTAATTTAATTCCGCCCTTCATTGACATGCAGTGCTCTTATACACAAGTAAATTATTCTCTTTTTACCATTGCTTCCATATTTTGAAACCATTACTTAATCACATTGTCAAAATCCCCATTTCCTCTCATCAATCCTACGTGGAGCTTTATTTGTGATCCTCTCTTTCTTTTGCCCTCACCCATTTTGTTCACTCCATTTCTCTCGTTCAATTTCGCTCCACATTGGTGTTTATTTTTTTTTTGAGGATGACTGGATTACCCCAACTGAAATAGCTGTTACTCAGATTTTAGGTCATCTACCAAATCCATTAGGGGAAAATATACAAATAACCCCACTTTTCTCTGCCATCCACAGTGGTCAGCTGTTTCTCATCTTGTGGCTACAGAGGCTTACAATGCTATTAATAGGAGGTAATCTGCAACAATTTTGTCCTCAATTATATATTTATGGTTATTGTGTTATGGGAAATAAACACTTCATGTTGATTAAGGCTATGGTATGGTAACTGCCAGCCAGTAGTAACCAGCTTTACCACTTGTTCAGATGTATACTAAACATTCTTGTGCACCATTATTATCAATAACACAGTGGCGGAGTGAGAGCCAGCTGTAGCAGTTCTCATAATTCATAATGTGTTAATTTATAATTAGCGGTTTTAATGAAACTGATACTGCAATATTAGTTATTAGGTGTACAGTTTCAACAGAAACAAATCCGCTAATTCAGTACAATAAAAGTGGCCACATGAAAGAAATAAAGTGAAGAAGCAAAGAGCATTGAAGCTAACGAAGTGTATTACACACTTATTAAAGTAATTTTCACTTTGCCTCCCAGACCTGGCCAAAAACACTTTCAAATTCTCATTGTACTCCAAGGTAGGCTATTTCCTTGTTAACTTTGAAGTAAGCTCAAAAACGTATAGGTAGACAGGGGTGGCATCAAATAATCAGCAACTTCAAAAAGCATGCTGCCACTTAACACTCCTAAAGCTAATGTCCCCAAGACATTCAGAATGGAAATTATTCAAACTCATTTAGTGGCAGCAAATTGGTCTAAGTTCAATCAGAAAACAGACTGACACTGAACAAGAAGTGCAGCCTAATTATACTTGTTTGTCAAATGAAAATTTCATTTGGGCAGAAATGAAACCTTCGAGCAACTTCTTTTAAGGTGAGCTCCTAGTTGTATTATCAGCTAAATGCAGTAAAATCCATAATCATATGATGATAATGAAAATGGAGCCAATGTTAACATTCAGGCTTTCAATGCCCCGGGCACATGGCGATAAAAATTAAGTACCATAGTCCTCTGCCAGGCACGCTGACACCCGGGCTGGTCTTTAGCCTCTTAGATGCGTTTTTGCATTTTAAAAACTTTATCAAAGCACTGTTGCAATGTGGAAAATGTCAACGTGAAATGCACTGAAGGCAAATTGGAATTTCATTAATAGTAAAATTATTGCTTTTGACTGATGTATTACTATGCTTGTTAAGAGCTGGAGAGTGGAACGCTCGTCTGTCTGGTCGGCAGTCTTGCCTCTTCTTGTCCCATGCCATTTGCTGAAAGTTAGAGATCTACTTTCCGACTGGAAAATATGAAGTTGCTAAAGTTGCAGGAAGTGAGGAACATCTAGTTAAAGACATTGATTTATGGTGCAGCATGAGCACTAAGTCTTCTAACTAGTCTTAATGTGAAGAAAGTGAGCCTATTAAAGAGAAAAACAGAAGGGATGAGGAGAATAACAAAGGCTCTATTGTGTTAGATAACATTGACATCGATATCTGGGTAGTTTCATACTTCCTGTGTCTCTCCCTGTTTAAACGTGGAGCTGATGTTCATGATTGACCAACGCAATGTGGATTTGTGCTGCAGAGCAGTGAGGTGTCTTCTCATTGTTAAGCGCGGTGACATCTAATCTTAACTATAGAGAATGGGCCCCAGAGATCCCTGCTGTGGATTGGTAAATAGACCTAACCTGGTGTGAAGGTATCAGTTCACTGAGACTTGTGCTCATTCATGAAGCTGGTGGTGTTTATTGATTTACCTTGTAATCCTCTCAGTGTCAATGTCGTCAATGATGGAGGAGAAAATGGGGACGGCGTGTCAGATGGAGGACATTTTCTGACAGCAAAACGAGACAACAGATTAGCTTTAATGGGATGCTGGTGTTCATGTTCTCCTGTGGGGTTTGGATATGTGGCACTCAGTAGAGGAACAAAATAATTAGCTTGAAAACAATTTTTATAATGTTGATAGACCAACTATAGACACTGTAATAACAATTTATGACACTCCTATATTTCATTTTCGATAAAAAGCTACGAAAAAAAATCTGTGAGAGGTGAATTATTAGGGCAAAACTGTTTTAAAGAAGTTTTGTTCTTCTGAGGTAGAAACTGGATATATATCAATATTCAGCAAAACTAGTTGGATGATACAACATGATAAAATTGGATTACTAGGTTTTAAAAGTTTTTCTCTGAATTGTTTTGGCTAGCCAAGAGAATTACTTCACAAGCCAGTGTCTTCAGCTTGAAGCAGCTGAAATTTGCAAATCTGAAAAATGGTCTTTTGCTTTTTGGACAATTGCTTAATGATAACCATAGGCAATGCCTGATTTTGCGCTTAGTAGCTTAAATAAGCTTGAGTTTTAACTTTGGCAAGTTTTCATTAAACAGGAAGTGCAATTCGCAAATTGACTCAACACTTTCTCAGTCTAGTTTTCACATCTGCATTGTCTTCCTGTGTAACAGAACATCTGATACATAAAAATACTTTTTTGTCCTTGTTATAATTCATCTCAAAGTCACAGGAAAGATAACAAATTAAAGATTGCAACAAAGTGTCATTATAAACAGCTGCAAACTACAGCTTTACAACACCTAAAACCTGAGTAACAGTTTTTTCGTAATAAAGACAAATAAAAAAAATGCCTTGTCAAATGAAATAAATATTGAACATACTTATCTCTTTGTTACCTTTTCAGCCTGAACATTATTGCAGCGCTTTAGTGCTCTATGACTTGCTTATAGGCAGGTAATTGTATTATTGTATTAATATACATTGGACCTTGCATTCTTTTAAAAATACAGGACACAGCAATGTGCTATCTGGTGAAAATATAAACACATATCACTGTAAAATAAATTACAATAGCAAGCACTACATACAACAAAATGCACATATTTATCAAAATACATCAAAAACAGTATTTGGACTATTACTGTAATTAATGAACAATTAAAAAGTTGTACATTTTGAACCCTATTTTAACAGGGGACTTTAAATTGAATTCAGTGTCCCTGTTAACTTTAACTCTGCTCAAAGAGACATTAACAGCAACCTTTCACAAACAACATGATTTCACTGATCAGCTGGTAAATTCCAGTAAGCCAGTTCCTCTGGTCCTGTTGATTGTCTCATGGCATGAATCATGGTATGTTTTCTTTGTGTGCTCCAAGTGGACTGTCAGTAGAGATAGACCCGGTCACAGATACACGCTATGGATTGTGGACAAAGGTTTTACAAAAAAAAAAAAAGACAACCTTGACAAGATCAACTTACATTGAGCTATACCTTATGAATTTTAAAATGTGCTATCCATGTGAGATTTTAAATGATTGATGTAGTATTGCTGGTGGTTACAAACAAAATATGGCCACAGTCTTTGGCTAAACATATTTAAAAGGCTGCTCTATTGAGATGGATTTTTTTTTTATATATATATCTGATCATTACCGTTAGTGTGACATAACAGTACATCTAATGCCAGCCAGTAAAGCCCATAGCAGTACCTTCCTCAATAATGTCTACATTTAAGCATCACTGACAAGTTAGATTGCTACCTGGTATTTAGCTGTGGACTTTCTGTATTTTAAATCACACAATATTGTCACTCTTTTCATCTCGTTTAATGACACTATTAATTGGATTTGTAATGATGTTTTAAGCAAACTTATTTCAACAGACATCTTTCAGGCAATGGCCTTCATGATAACGATGAATAGTGCATGTCTGGCATACAGTAGCTGTGGATTAGATGCCAAAGTATTTCATAGTATTTGTAGTGGAGCTCTGACCTCTTGTGCCTTATTGTGGAAGTGCAAAATCCTCATGCTACACTGGCAGTGGTGGTAATACCAAGCTCTGTAATGCAATATCTTTGTAAGTATGCACTTTAATTTTAAAAATTAAAGCTTCTCGGAGGCCCCTTTCACAGTTCCTCCATATGTAGTACTTTATGAAGCCCTCAGGTGACTTCCAGAAAAACCTTCTTAAAAGTCCCTGTAGGTACGGTTTGGGTGATATTTTGAAAAGTCGAAGAAATGCCCCTCACAAGGATCCATTTATGGGCTGTTCACACTGGAACTGTGAAGGAGCTTTTCTCAGCACCTGAAAGAACATGTACAGTACCTCTGTTGGTACACCCAGGCTACTGTAGCAACTTGTAACAGAACAAATTTGGATTCAACGTCATCATCAAATCTGCGTTTATTTAATGTAAGTCCAGTGGTGCCCTGGTTCTGCTCTTTTACATGATTCATGACCTTTGCTGTCTCACATCCCTGACTCTTGTCTCATCGTTCCCTTCTCCCTCTACTGCACACAGTTAAAACAGAAATGCCATTAAATGTTCCTCAGTGCTTCAGCAGTACTGCTTTAACTCCTGTCATATGTAATGAAGCAGCAGGATAAGTGACCTTTTCTACCTCTCCATGTTACTGTTGCTAACTTGGACAAACAATCCCACCTGGCACGGTGCCAACAAGCAAAACCATGGGAGTCTGTCACTGATAGTCTCTCAGAGGCCACAGATAGCTTTTGGAAACAGACCAGTTTGATATAATCAAAAATCCACCAAAAGGATCCTAGCATGCTACAGAGGGAAAAATTCAAGATTTCCAATATACCAGAGGACACGATGAAGTACTAATACATAGGGGTGTTACTCTCAGAGCAAAAGAAATGTGTCACCTGACCTTACCATCTGTTGATAGCAAGGAACTCAAGAAATCAGTTTATTGGAGGTTCCAAGATCAACATGAGCTAATGTGGAAAATGATGAGGAAATGTTGGATGCAGCTGTCATCACATTGACCATCACAGTTAGTGTTGCTATACTACTATATCATCTACATCTACACATCAGTTACAGAAGTTATGCCCTTTATAGGCTTTAAAAAAAAAAAAATCTTAGTTTACTGTGCAAATGATTGCTATAAAATCCTAAGTAGACCCTGAAGAATGCAAACAGTAATTTTAATTGAGACAAGGAGGGATGCAGCAACAAAATATGATATGAATACACATGTAATTTATTCAATGTAACAGTAACAATAATGTTTTATGAGTTTTTTTTTAATTGAAGGGGAAATTACTCAAAAACATTTGATATGTTGGAGGAACTTTTCTTGAGCCATTATTTTTCTGAGTGTGAGTATTCATTTTTATTCTCTTGCTGTCACCTGTGATCTGTAAATCTCAGGCTGTAAAGTGCGTATTTAAGCCAGTACACGGAAAGTAAAGAGATTCATGGAATCCTGCATATTGCTTTTGCTATTGTTGATTCATCTTTGGAATCCATCTCTGTCAGCCCGATGAATCCTAATGAAGCAGAAATCTGTCACATTTACTCCACAATGAGGGTAGCTGGCAAACTTTCTCTGCAAAATGAAACTATTATCTTCAGCACGGCACGCACAGGGCTCAATATAAATAAATAAAGTCACACTTATCTAGTGGCCAGTGTGATTACTGTAGCCAAAGCTGACATCCAAATTGACTGTCTTATCATGTCGAAGTGATTTCAGCTGAGTGGAGACTGTAGATGAAAGCAAAATGATCTTTAAATAGTAGTTAAAGATGGTTGCTCGATAAGTTGTTCCACAACAGTTTTGATCAATGAAGCATGCACTCAATATATTGCCTATTTAGATATGTGAGATAAACTTAGCTGGGCTTCTAAATGATTCATAAATTATATTTCCTTCAGTACAAGGTAATGACTTTATGGCCTTGTTGAATTCTTAATGTTGGGACATATTGTAAATGCTTCAGAGAAATTGTGGTGAGCTGGAAAAGACCCATTATGAACACACAGTGTATTGAGTCAGCTTTTAATGCATGGTAAAATGTTTCTATTATTTTACAATATATATTTTTACCCCAATTGTTCAAAAAAAAATTAAATGTAAACAATTATTACACAATAAGTCTTTTATTTTTGATTATTTTTGAACTACTCATATGGATGCTGACCACACACCAAATAAGTGAAAATGGACCTTTAAGCAATATTTCAGCAGAAAGCTTTGACTACCTCAGGTCTCAAAGCCTATGAATTGAATTTGCCGTGCTCTCACACGACAAAGCCTGTCAGGTGGGAGCTCCGGCTGTAGAAAATGTCAAAGCTATTTTCCTCTTTACTAGTCAATGCAATGCTTGTTTAATAGTAATTGGAATCTTATCCTGCTGTTTGCTCATCATTTCCTGTGCCTAGTTATTCCACACCTAAACTCCATTTAAGTTTTTAATAACATTTTAGAATAGTTCCCATTCAGGTAAACAGAATCTGATTACCTTGATGGATTGAAAATGTATGTCTGACGGTAGTTTATTTGATTTATTTATTCAAGGGGCCTCAAATGGAGGCACTTTAACTGAGGCAAACAAATGGTTGCCGTTCCTTTTCCTGGAGCACAGTGGTTTACAGAAACGGTGAGATCTTATATTTTGTTCGCCTCCGCACTTCTCTATTCCACCGTGGAGAGACACTAAGAATGAAAATAATGTCAGCCGGGCTTGATTTGCTTGTTCAGCCCATTTTTTTTGTCAGCATATTATTGTTGCAGCGTATAATGATGGGCTCCACAATGCACCTGTTCAAGAGGAAAATACTGTCCAATGGGGTAGCTTATGTGACTTTAAATATTTCTAAAAACTGAATACATGAGCACTCTGTGCCAGAAGCCAATGAGCAGGCGCCTAAAACTATTCTGCGATAGTTTTGGATTTCCCTCTCTCCATAAGCCTCTCATTGTGTTAGAGGACCTGCTTTGTACAAGTGCTTGCCAGCTGCTTACCAAATGAGGTTATAGTGTTTCCCTATCAACTGTAAATTTCAATAATTTGTTGGAGGGGCCTCTCACTGTCAGTTTTTATCATATTATCAATGACGACTCAATTTTCCTCTGCCACTCCATCTCAAGCACTGACCCCCGGCCCTATTACAGTCCTGTAATGAAGTGCAATGGAGTGGTAATTGGTCCACATTATACCAGATCAGGTAACATTAGACTTATTTCCTTATCACAATGAGCCCTGCTGGTGACTCTCAATGAGAAACCAAACACAGTTCCTTTCTTATGCAGGCTATCATCCAAATAACATTTCAGGTAGAGACCCTTTCCCCATTTCAGTTTTCCATTTCAAGATTGCACTCCATGTCCTTGGACTGCGCTTTGTTTCTAGTTTCCTCCACTTTAAAAGTCTCCCAAACAGCCTCAGAGGCAGGGCAGATATGAGGTAGAGCTTTCCCGGGATGGGGAAGTACAGTAAATGAGACGGTAACATAACCGTTATGTCGGCAATATTAGATGTACAGTGCTCCGCTCCCCCTCTGTTACAGCCTCCTGCCTCAGAGTGCTTGGTGCTTAGTAACTTCAGTTTTCATATTTTTCGTGTTATTCTGTCATTGCGGAATTTCACGCTTCTCTACGAACTGAGCAAATTTCATGAGCTTATGAAACTGTTTCAAAGTGCAAAAACGCATTTCTTCCATTCCTCCAAAAATATCTTTGTAGAAATACAAAGTTTTCGCCCAGAGGGCACATTGTGTGGATGTTACTGAAATCAAATGCAGCTCAGAAAATTGGCACAAATCAATTTTCTCATTCCCACTACAGTAGTTATGTGTCTTTCAGCTACAAAAGAGATTTCATGACTCTGAGTAACAATGGGTTAAGTAATAAAGGTGCAAAATTGTTTCTGCCCGGGTTTAAATAGTTATGCAGAAAAATTTAATTCGCAATTTCGAGTGAAATAAGCTGGCCAAGTTGGAGCAGCCTCGTATTAAACCTCATATTAAGTGATCAAGCAAACATCTAAGCATGACTCAAGTAAGTAATGGTCAGTAATAAACTGTTAGACCTCCCGTATGCAACATGACTAATCCAGTCTAGCGGAATATTACAAAGCTGTGAAGGCTGAACTTTTGTGCTCCGGGAGGCAGGATGTCAGGTCTCTGTTGTGAACTGACGCACGCTCCCTGGCAGAGTCGCTCTGTGTGCTGAAAACACTCCGCAGACTAAAAGGACAGGATATTGGATAACAAGGTTAAAATATAGGAGCAAAAATATTCTCTTATTAAACTCAGGCTGCAGGGATTTGATTTGAGCCACCTAATAGATAGTGGTTTCAAGGGAGCCCAAACAAAAGGTAACGGGCCGGTCATGCTTATGGTAGCTAATGGCAGAGTTAGAAGAAATTAGAGGATTCTTTTTCTACAGGAAATTGTACTTAAAGACGGGTCATGGATCACCCTGCTCTTCACAGGCAGCTTCAGAAGTCAGAGAGTGAACTTTTGCTGTGGCCATTGAAAGGTCTACATGGTAGAAAGAGGTCAGAGCAGAAACAAAACTAATTCTATGATTGGAGAAAGGCAAAGCTGTGTAAATTGATTTCGTGGCTGAAATTCGTGGTTAGACAAGTGAATAAACTCGTCTTGTGATTTTGTAGCTATAATTAAAGAAACTGAAGATTGAGGACAGGGCAAACCTACATGTACAGGCCAAAATAAACCAAACACCAAGAGAAAGTTTGAAACCATGAGCTGCCAAGAACAGCTTCTTGGCTTTGATTCGTTGAGTGACTGCGAGTTTGTGGAAGTAATTCTGCGAGAGATGTGATGGTTTGATGTTTTTTGTTGAGCTGTTTCAGGTGCTGCCATAGAATCTCCTGTGAGCGTTTTGTTGGGCCGCAATCAGGTTCATCAATTCTCATGCAATGATCGTGATCGCTGATGATTACTTTGTGTTTATTGGCATTTGTCTCGCCTTCCAAATGGTTCATTGGGTCTAAGCCATGCCAGGAAAATGTACCTCAAGCATAGCCCTGAACACTTTTCACATGCAGCATAAGTATGTGTGAAAAAGGACTTTAAGCTCTGCGACCTCTCTGTAGATTGTTGTCGCAGCCCAGGACACCTGCTTGCACTTTAGTATGAGTCTTTATGCAGTTGATTTAGAGTTGTTCTTTTTTTGTTTTTGCTTGTGTATAAAACAGTTTTTGGCTATTTATGCAGTCAGTGAATTGAGATTTTGGTCACAACCTTCGTTTTTGAAGCTATAAAATGTGACCCATTGCAGTGTGGGATTGGTAGCAGAAAGTAATGAGTAATGTAAGTAAGTAAGTAATGTCATAGTCATGACATAGACTCAAACATTAATGGCACACAGTAATAATAGTATATAGAGAGCGCTTTCCAACACAGCCATAGTACATTCCTCCTCTCCCCAAAAATCACAAACTTCTATGTAAGTACTCCATAAATATGTAAAGTTCTTGTCTTTTCCTTACACAATATAAATCCATCTCTCCAAAACAAGACAGGCTGCATCCACGTTCCTATTGAAGGTATGTCCATATTCTTCCAGATGAGTGCAATCATCCTCCTGGCCTGCTAAAGTCCAAACAGTTTTCCTCTGTTGATGTGGCATGCTGGTCTTTAGTTCAGTCTTCCATAACAACTTTAACTTAAGCTGAGGAGAAAGAGTTGGCGTTTGAAATAGCTTTTTATCCACTGAAATTCCTGCCAAGTAAAGATGCTCAAACAAGCTCCCCACAGTTATGTTTTGAGTCTCTCTGACCGAAATAGTGCTTTTAAATAATGCATTACATCGTCGTATGATGGCATATTACTGCTTAAGTATCTTACCACACCTGTGCAGAGGTACCTGGGTCCCTCACCTGTATGTCTGGCTGCTTTCTCCTGTTGTTGTCTGCATAGTGACTGGTGATGGAGGACGGTCTGGTGGCTAATGTAAGTGATTGTCTGCTGCCCTCTAGTGGTGGTATCAATGTGGTGCTGTGTGTTGCCATCAGTTCTGTCATGTCAGAGGGGAAATTCTTGGGGAATCTGGAACTTTACAAATGGAGTAATAGTGACACCATGCACATGATTCATTCAGTTCATTGACTCATTCATTCAGTCACTAGCTTGTTTAACTTAGGAAGTGCACTGTGTGCACTTGTGTGTGTACATACTGTATGTGTACATACTGTGTGTGTGGGGGATAATGTTCAGTCAGCATTTGAGCACACAAATCAGTCGGTGTTGAAGATAAAATCATAGTAATAAAACAGTTATTACAAGTTTCATCCTCATCTTCACTGCCACTTATACTGCTGACTGATTGTCTAGGACATATTAAGCTTTACAGTGACCCAGAAACAGTGTATCAACATGCTCAAATTCAGTTTTCTTGCCTATAGATGACTATATATGTAAGTTTACCATAAACCTTTATATCAGCATATCTGTGGTAGTAGATGCTTAAGTGAAGATAATGTGATAATAGTCTTACTGTTTAGAGAGAAGCGTTTTTTTATTTAAGATATAGCCTCACAGTATCACTCTGACAGTGAAACTCTCAGGACACAACGCACCTTGTTAAGGAAGTGAAAAAACGGAAGAAACATATGACTCACACAACAGGTGAATTGATGTATGTGCGTGTGTGTGTTTCTCTGTTTGTGGATGTGTGTGTGTTCAGTATTTTTGAGAACAGAGAGCAAAAGCATATGAAAAGTTTTCTGCAATAAAGACTAGACACTTTATGTTAATCTGATTTCTATGCCTGCATGTCTCAAAACTCAGCACAGTGAGTCTTAGCAAGCCCTTTTTTTTGTTTCTTCCATTCTTCCGCCAAATAATTAACTTTCTACAAATGATTAATGAACAGAAGCCAGAGGCAAGTGGGATTGCAGACATGTTGCATGACTGTTGACACTGCTGTGGTGCATTTTCTCACTTCTTCAACTGTTTCAGGAAGTGGGGTAGAGTCACCAAAATCAGGAAACTAAGGGTTGCTATTAATACAACTGAGCAAAGAGATATAGCTGGTGAAAGCTAAAAACCGTCTCAGTTGAAGACGAAAGGAGCATAAGTTAACTTGAGAAACTAAAAGGACACATTTGGGATGTTCCTAGTGGGGTGACTTTGTGCTAGTTTGAGGCTTCACAACCATGGAAGAACCCTTCTCGAATATTGAATCAGGTAAATATGTCATGTCTTCTCTAATTGTCTGTATAGTCAGTTCCAGGTGGCGAAAATATACCCTTAACGTATATATTCACATGAAACATCACTTTAGAGTTTTCACCTTTTAAATATTATGGCTTGTTCTTTTTAGATGTTCTGTCTTTCCTTTTGAAATATGATGTGTTTATTTAGCTGAACTTCATTTAACAGAGCTTTTATTCACAATTCTTTTCTGAGCTTATAGGGAAAGAGGAAGCAAGCATCTTAAGCCTTCCTCTGTAGTTAAGTTCATATGCATATATAATTTCCCACACGTCTAAATTCAGTCATGTTATCGGTCCATTAAGAAACAGATGGCAAGTCTGTCGGCCCTGTCATCAGTGGGAACTGCGATGAAGGTGAAATAGTCGAGTTGGATTTCTTTCCCAGTTAGCGTGTACAGAGGTGAACTTGACCTGATTAAACACTGTAATGAGTCAAACAAAATTACTGACCAGTGTTGACACAGTACAATGTTTGCACAACTCCTTGTTGGCTCTGCACTGACATATCAAACAAATTGGACATTCATTCTCTAACCACAGTCACCTTGACATTTCACAGCCGGACAGCTGGTATGTTGTGCAGCATTTCCCCGACAAACACTACCTACTGCAACATGGAAAGCAACACATAATATGACCAGTGTCATATCATTAGTGTAATGTTTGAGCCCATTACTGGATTGTGATTCATTTCACGTGGTTAGACTGGGGCAGCAATGTTTAAGAGGAACTAATGAATAATATTTCCCAGTTTTGGTAAGGCAATTTTCTCACTCTTTGAATGCATGTACTGTACATACTAATCACACTGTAATGTATTCTGTTTTTCAGCAACATCTGACTCGCTCCCGGCACAAGAGCTGTTAATTCTGCACACAGCTGATGCACAAGAATGGGCAATGTATTTGCAGCAGATCTTGAAATCCTCTCGAAAATTCCGCAAAAGGTCTATTTTGCTGTACGCGCTCGGCCCAGCTGATCAGCTCCATGGATATAACTTTGAATTTTTTGAAAGCTGCAAATGCATTTTGCTGCTTCTCACAGGAGCATTGCTGGACCTGCTCTGTGACCCTGAACTGCACGGAGTGCTCCAGAGACTCCTTTATCCTCCACACAAAGTGGTGGCGCTGCTGTGCGGTGTGTCAGAGGACGACATACTGACAGAGAGCTTCCAAGACTGGCCGAAATGGAGAAAACTCTCTGCTGAGGATGAGCCTATTGTCTATATTTCCACCATTTTGGCGTCTATTCATGACAGTATGCTAAACTTATCACACATTATTATTTCCTTTGTTCCTTTAAATGCCTCACTTTTTTGTGGTGCAGTATTATAGGTATATTTCTGAATCGGGTTACAACTTTTTTAAAATTCAGATAAGCTGCTTAGAGGCCTAAGAGCAAGCATATTTAAAGGGTCAGTTCACTCCAATTACAAAAAGACATGGTAATGGCTATGGCTTTTTTTTTTTTAATCAGTTTTTTTTTAAAAAGACATCAACAAATAATAACAGTAATACAAATCTAACTAAATGGATACAGAGAAATGGTGGTTTAAGTTGTAGGAAATGAAGAATGTTCTCTGATCAGTATCTTTCCATTCTAAAAGAATAAGACGTCAGGAAGATATGTGGGAACATGTGGCACATGTGGTAAAGTGAAAAAAAATGTGTGAAAATAAAAACTGTAAAAGTGAATGAAATTTCATACTGAATATGGTCAAGATTTGACAAGAAATGTTTGAAAAAGTCAACATCGTGTTGCATTTCCAGAAACAAATGTTCTGATTAATCTGGTTATTGGACAGAACTACCAGTTTTTACTTGAGCTACTTTTCACCAAAGGAATAGTCTTTAAGAAAGCTGTTCACAGAGAGGTCAGTAGCTTGACAAGTGAAATTCTGTTTCACGGTTGGATACCTCAAGCTTCAGCATATGAAACCAAAATGATCTGCAGAGGCAAGCCACCAAGGGAATATTTGTGCATAAACTGAGCCTTTAGAATAATTGAAGGCTACACCTTTCAGCTCTGTACAATATTTAGATGACCATGACCTTTTTTTTTTTATTCAAAGGCAGACAAGTGGATGCTGAACATGAGAGTAAAGCTGCAGCTGAAGCAGAGTTGCACAACGCTGTAGCCTCTTCAACTGAAAATCCCACCACTGATGAAAAAGAGGAAGCGGTGTCAGGAGAGCAAAGAGAAACTAAGTTGAACAATGAAGAACCGGTGAGCACAGGGAATTCAGCAAGCGAGGAAAGTAGCACACCCACGCAACTCACCTGTCTCACCGTTCAACCAAAGAGAGTTCTGTGCGGGGTAAGACTGAAGTAACTGCATAATGAGAACATCAAAAACAGTATTAGTATGAAGCAGAACTGCTTCCATGGTGGTGCTATGTGTAACCAGTGTGTTATTCAACATTAACTTTTTAACTTTTTTTTAACCTAATTTAATTGGGTGAGTGAGATGATTAAGTTCAGAAATCTTTTGTATGTTGATTGAAGCAGAAGAGTTTGTAGTGGTATAAATAAAACATTGTACTCTTAATATTTGTTCTGAGATTCTAAACTAGTAATGTCCTCATTCAAAATACTAAGAAGTCATTTAATTCTTTTTTCCTTTTTTTAAGGAATCGGAGACACTCTTTATCATTTTAACCCATAAAGTTGATGATCGGTCGGTACCAGAGGTGGAGTTTTCATCTGAAGATGGAGCTGCAAAAAGGGTCTTAGGCACTGTGGTGAATGAATACACTATAAGTGTCGCTGCACCTGGCAAGTATCTCCAGGAAATCATGTGACCGTAATCTGTTTTTGTTGTTGATGGCGTGGTCTTGAAAACTTAATTCTAAAATCACTGTATTTCCTTTTCCAGATATGCCTGCCGGAGTGGTATCCCTCACCATGCACACTGACCAATCCTGTGTCAGCTTGAAGCCTGTTACATATTATACCAGTATGGGAGATGTCAGTCGGCATCTTGACAACGCTACTGATCCTGTTAATTTCATCTGCCAGGTAATACATCATGTCATATAGTAAACAGTGTTTTGAGGTGTTTCTTTTATTTTATTAGTCCTCAAAGTTATGGAAGTAATTTTGTAATTTCAGGCCTTCAACTTGACGTCCAGTGCAACAGAATCGCTGGACAATATGCTAACTGACTCGTTAAAAGCCAGGATGCCTGCTACTAGCCTTCAGCTGTTTGGAATCAGGCAGATTGAAGAAGACAATATGGCATCATGTGAGTACAGTACAGATTTCTTTTTCTGTTAGTTGGCGAACGTCCCAAAGCACATCACTGAGTGTTGTTGCAGAGAACGTTTGAAAGTATATTTGTTCCACCTCTGCAATGCCTGTTTGATATATTATGATGAAACCCCTGAGAGTAAGAGCAGTATTTAGGAGTCAGCATACATTGGTCTGAATGATTGTATATGACTTTTTATCCTTCAGATCAGCGTACTGAGGAGCTTCCCACACTGCTTCACTTTGCTGCTAAGTATGGCTTGAAGAAGCTGACCACCATTCTCCTTCAGTGTCCCGGGGCTCTGCAGGCTTACAGCGTTATGAACAAGTTTGGAGACTACCCAAACACACTGGCAGAGAAGAGTGGCTTCTGTGATCTCAGACAGTTCATGGATGAATTTGTTGTAAGTCCAGTGGTGAAAGCTTACTCTTATTTATGTGTAGTATATTATTATATTTTCTTCTGGCAGCCTGGTTGTCATGTCTTTTTACTCACTGTCTGTCTGTTGTGTTCAAACGAATGTAGGAGACAGCAGACATGATCAAGTCTCATATTGAGGACTCCATCAACACAGAAGAGAGTGGAGAGGTGTATGAGTTGATGTCAGCTACCTCTCAAGACATCATGATGAAGTACTCAGGTTGCTCAGAGGACATATACGAATCAATGCTGGAGATTGACCCTGAATGCGCAGAGGACTTATGTAAGATTAGTATCATTTTATTTGTTTGTCATAACAATGATGGAGATGACCAAACTGGTGGTTAAACTCTTGCTTTTTCTTCAGATGAGGTGATGAGTGCAGTACATCAGAACCCTGAGGAAGCAATGCTTAGGAAGTTCTTTCAAGGTATACATTTGAATCACTTTCAAAGTACTGACCGTAAAAAAACAGCATGTGTAAAATATTATGTGTAATGCAGTTACACTGTGTCCTTCAGCAAAACCACATGACAGTTTGAACCAAGCCAGCAATGAGTACCACAAAAGTGAGGAAGCAGAAAAAGAAGATCATGACCTAGATCAAATTGAAGAAGAAGAGGATCCATACAACCTCTGCCCAGAGGATATCTATTATACTGTGGATGAAAACAGTACCTATCCCCCAGTAATCCAGAACCGCCCACCGGCCCCCATCCCCAGACCTGAGTCTGAGCCTGAAAAGCCTATGACCTACATCTCTAGAGGTAATGCAATTCTTTTTTTTTATCCGAAATTGTTCTCTTTAAACATCAGAATTCATAAAACTACTCTCCAGGCAAAATAGATAACTCACTGTTTTTTTTACAGTATTTACAGATAAAGGTACAGCAGATAGAAGTACAAAGATGGACATAGGATATTCTGCAGGTAAAAAAAAAAAATGTATATATATATATATATATATATATATATATGAAGTTGGAATTGATATTGAGAATCTTAAAATTTTCAAGTCACCTTTTCATCATTTATATTTGAAGTCAATTATAAAACTTAATAATCTCACTGGTTGTGTTGAACCTCAGAATAGGAGCCAAACATTTTGTTTTTTGAAAAAAAATTAAAAGCTTAATGGACCGTTCTATATCTATCTATCTATATTCTTATCACTATATTGAAAACTGTTGTTTCACAAAAGCTTGAGTTGATTCTCAATTTAGTAAACATTGTCTACGATATCTTTTCTGTAACAACCCAGTGTTACTGTCTGTTGCTTCAGTAATCCACTGTGTTCAAATATCACTCGTGAGAGTGTGCATGGAAAACTCTCTATCCTATCACCCATATGTGAACATTGGCACCTTTGTGGTGTTACTGTGAGAAGCAGGACTCTGTGACTGTAACCACTTTGCTTGCTTGTGGTTTGGGTATTTTTAGACTTGTCTCATACAGCAAAGCATGCCGCACTCTGAAAAAGTACACTTTGATGAGTGAGAAAAAATATTCACATGACCCTCTTGTTCTAATTTAATGAAGGATGACTGGATAGTATTTTTGGACTGAGGCTCTGATATATTCCACTTGCTTTTACAAAAGCTCTACAATGAATCAACTGACGTTGGCAGACCAACCCAATAATACACTTAACTAAATTATAGTAATACAATACAATGATAATCAAATTAAAACAAAGAGTAAACAGAGAGTTATCTCAAACAATTCTGAACTAATGATTTAAGAATAAGATTGATTTTTAATGTTTCAGTGGTTTAATAATGTAAACTTTTTTTGATTATCAGTGAGGCATCATCTTGTGCTTTTGCCTCTTCTGATATTGTGCAGAAATTAGACTAACTCAGGTAATGTTACACACAAGGATCACTTTTCAAATTCAATTCATTGGTTTGGTTCTTGCCCTCAACCAATCTGCCAATCTGCATAGTATTAAAGTTTTTCAACATTTTTTTATTGCATATGGGCCTTATTTGCGTCACAACATTCTCACGCAGTTTTCTCACGCAAATTATGTTCATGTTTGGCTTTGCTGTGTGGCTAATCTAAGAGAGGACATAGACCATGTTATGACCACTAATGTTAAGATATTTCAGTCAGGGCAATTGTTCTCGTCTGCAGCTTAGCTGTGGTTTGAAGAGAAAAACTTGAGCTTGTTCATGAGCCTGTTGACCTTCTGGTATCATGAATGCTATTGTCATGAATGCACACAAAAAAGGGATCATAGGTGTTTATATTGTATATTTCTATGATTAAAGATTAAGATTTTTAAAGACTGAACTTCAGACATCAGTGCTACTTTGACTCTGCCTATTGTTTAAGTTTAACCCACATGAAACAGTTATACGACTTAACTACATTTGTAAACAGGAAAATTTCACAATGTTTAAGAGCTCCTCTGTTTTTTTTGAATGACAACCATGTCCACCCATCCAGCTCAAACTGTGGCACCCTCCACCTCTCCTACTTATGACCCCTATGCTGGGATGAAGACACCCGGACAGAGACAGCTCATATCTCTGCAGGAGAGGGTGAAAGTGGGGGAAATCACTGTAGATGAGGCCGTCCAAGAGTTCAAGGCCTGGCAGTTTGACCATGAGCGGAGGGCCAACTCCATACGTTATCAGCAGGTAGAGCAATAATACAGACTTTCTGTCAGGTGCTGATTAGTGTTCAAAAAATGTCTCTAACATGTGTCGTGCGTGGTGTTTCTTTCTTAATCAGGAAAATCTGAAGAGATTACGAGACAGCATCACAAGACGCCACAAAGAGAGACAGAAGACAGGAAAAGAGCTTGGTAGAAAAATTTGACTTTTTATTATTTGAATATTTACTTTATTTCTTTGGAAGCAAATGGCTGTAATGCAGTTTTAATGTACTGTGTGTCTGCATGATGGACTGACCCTAAGCATTTCTTACAGTTATAAAATGGAAAATCACACAGTGGAAAATGACATCCTGTTGTTGTACAGAATGCTAATGTTTGATGTTTTCTTTGCCCTGTTAGATTATGAGATAAGTGCTCCGCTGCAGAGGAACTTATATTGGGGCTCCAGTGTGACATTAGAGTGTTCTGTGTACGAGCCGGCACCCAGAGTGTCGGCTGCTCCTCCCCCTCCAGTTGCTCAGGTTATCCAGAGAGGCAGCTGGAAGACAGGCAGCACTTCTAGCACATCCAGTAAGTCATACATGCTTTTTTATTTTGTTTTTTGTTTCAGTGCTGTGTCTCAGTGGTTAGAACTGTAACCAAACAGGAAGGTTGTCAGCTCTCTCTGAGTTCCTGCCTCTACCTGACCCAGCCAGCTGGCTCTGTGTTTCACTGATTTGCACTAAAAAAGGACAAAGGGACGTACATACAACCTCGATTCCAACAAATATAAGATGGTGTCTAAAACATGAATAGAACACAATGTTATGAATTGCTAATCCTTTTTGACATCTACTCACTTTAAAACAGTACAAGACAATACAGTTCATGTTTGACCTCATCAGCTTGATGTCATTGTAAGTGTGTTTATTCTGAATTTGATGGCAGCAACATGTTTCAAACAAGTTGGGACAGGAGCAACTAAAGACTGTGAAAGTTGTGGACTGATCCAAAAACACCTGTTTGGATCATTCCACAGGTAAACAGGTTCATTGGTAACTGGTGATAGTATCATGATTGGGTATGAAAGGTTCATTCTGGAAAAGCTCAGTCGTTCACAAGCAAGGATGGAGAGAGGTTCAACACTTTGTCAAACACATGATTGTATAGAGGAGATTACTACATGGGCTCAGGAACATTTTGTTAAAGTGTTGCTAGTAAACACATTTCGTTTGTAAATTATTGCATCCTGTTTGTAATTATGTTTTACACAGCGTCCCAACTTTTTCGCGACAGCCATGCTTAGACAGAACAGACTTTGTGACTTGAAGTTGTCCAAATCCCAATTCTGATCATCAGTCAACCCTTTTTATACATCACTTTCAAGCTGTGGCTAAGGAAACACGGAAAAGATGCAGGAGGAAAAATTAATACTGGCACAGTGGCGCTTGGAGGCAGTGGTGATATTGGAAACATCAACATTTGTAGCTGTTGAAACTTTTCATGTAAAAGCTTAAATTTTCCTCTTTTTTCATTCAACCAACTTGGGCAGTGGGAGGTAAAAGTGCTTGAAGTTAAATCCAGTGGAATAATCCAAAACTAGATTAAGTAGTGGACAGAGTGGACTTGACTCAAAAATGTTTTTTTCATGTAGCAACTAGAGGGATGTTTGTCAGTAAATACATTCCTTCTGACTTGATAGAAAATAACATATTGCTTGTTATTCCTGTGTCCTCTGCCCCCTCTGGCTGCCAGAACCTAAAGCACTTTCCTGCCTTTTGGAAAAAATGTTACAGTCATGATAATGGTGGCCATGTCATTACCTGTGAGGGACGAACATTTTGGATTTCCTCCCTTATATTATGTGAACTAGCCATAGCTTCGTCATTGTTTGATCATTGTATGATGCATGTGTCAGGTATCATTCTCATCATCCTGACATGACTGTGGCTTCTTGCAATACTAGAATAGAATAGAATATCTTTATTGTCATTGAAATGATACAATGAGATTAAAAGTGCCTACCCGTCAGTGTAACATACTAGAACCATATTTTAAAAAACTGTAGACGAGCCTAAATAATAGTTAGAATAGTTAAAAAATAATTCTGCAGATTAAATAACATGGCCAAACACGGACATCCATTCAACATGGCACACATACAATCCATTCAAGCATACTTTCACTTAGTTGCACAGCCCCTTGGTTATCTTGCAGCATGTATGCTTTTTTGGCTGTTGTTAAGTGTCATTATTGCTGTGGGGTAGAAGCTGTTTTTGAATCTGTTTTCCCTTGCTTTAATTGATCTGTACCGTCTCCCTGACGGCAGTGGTTCAAACACATAGTGTCCAGGGTGTGAGGTGTCTTTGAGAATGTTCTGGCCTTTTTTGAGACAGCGGGAACTGTGTAGATCTTCCAGACTGAGGAGGGGGCAGCTGATGATCTTCCACTGTGCAGTACCATACGCATATACAATATGTCAACAGGCTCTCTATAGAACACCTATAAATGGACACAAGCAGTCTCTTTCTCTTTCTCTTTTCAGTAGCTCAGAAGTGTTTACGCTCCAGGTCAAGTCCTCCTCAATGTGGACTCCCAGGAAGCGGAAATCAGCCACCTTGTCCACACAGCCCCAGCTTAGGAATAGTGGTGTTCTGTTTTTTTCTTTCTATAGTCAATGATCAGTTCTTTGATCTTTGAGGTGTTGAGGAGCAGATTATTCTCCCTGCACCGCATCATCAGCTGCTCCACCTCGTCCCTGTTGGCGGACTCATCCCATCCAGAGATGAGCCCAATCACTGTGGTGTTATCTGCAAACTTGATGATGGTGTTGGTGTTGTGAGCAGGTACCGTATGGTAGACCAAGGTCCCCCAGTTTGTCCACCAGTCTGTGGGGGAGGATGGTGTTAAAGGCAGAGCTGTAGTCCACAAAGAGCAGCCGTACATAGCTCCCCTGTTGCTCCAGATGGGACAGAGCAGTATGGAGGGTTGTGGTTATGCCATCATGCATGGATCAATTGGCTCTGTATGCAAACTCGTGTGGGTCAAAGCTGTGGGGCAGGAATGATATGATGTGACTTCAGACCAGTTTTTTAAAGCATTTCATCACCACTGGGCTGAGTGCGACTGGCTAATAGTCATTGAGGCTGGAGATAAGAGGTTGCTTGGGTAAAGGGATTATGGTAGAGGACTGTAGATGGGGTGGAACAGTGGACTGGGACAGGGACTGGTTGAAAATCCTGGTGAAGACTGCTGCCAGCTGGCTCGCACAGTCTTTCAGCACACAGGTCCAGCAGTCTTCCTCTGGTTGACAGCCTGCTGTGTACGTCTCACCTCATGCTCCTCCACAGTGAGTGTGTGGCTGCTGCAGGCCATGGAGAATGTTGTAGGTGCCTCTGGTGACTCCACCTCAAAGCGGGCAAAGAAGTAGTTCAGCTCCTCTGATAGTGAGGCGTCACCTTCTGCAGCTCCAAGGTTGGTCCTGTAGTTGGTTAGATGTTGGATCCCTTGCCACACCTGCCTGCTGTTATTGCTGACCAAGTAGTCCTCAATTTTCCGTCTGTAGTCCAACATGGCCTCCCTGATGCCTGTCTTCAGGTTAGCTCGGGCCATGCTGTATGAAGTCCTGTTGCCAGACGTGAAGGCGGTGTCCCTCTCCTTCCTGACCTCCCAGGTCATCCAGGGTTTCTGATTCGGGTAGACCTGGATGCGTTTGTCCAATGTGACAGTGTCTATGCAGTTCTTAATATAGCACAGGACACTGTCTGTGAACACCTCCAGGTCTGGATGATTGAACATGTCCCAGTTTGTCCTGTCAAAATAGCCTTGCAGCTGCGGAGAGGCACCATCCAGCCAAGTCTTGATGGTCTTTGTAATGGTAAGAGCAGTTCTCCTGAGGGAGGCAAATGCAGGGATTAAAAGCAGGGAGATGTGGTCAGACTGGCCCAGGTGTGGTAGTAGTCTCACCCTGTAACCCAGCTTGATGTTGGAGTAAACCTTGTCCATTGTGTTTGCTCCTCTTATAGCACAGTTAACCTGCTGGTAGAATTTGGGGAGCTTTGACTTCAAATTTGCATGGTTAAAGTCCTCTGCTATAATGTGCACAGCATCAGGATATTTGCTCTGTTGACTGCTAATGATGCCATATAGAAGTTGGACTTCGGGATTTTGACTTACGTACTATCGATGACCTGCACCTGAATGTGGCTGTTGCTCAGTTGCAGGAAAAAAAAGGATTTCCAAATTGTTTCAAACAAGCGCGACTGTGATGGTGCCCTCCTTCTGTTGTGTATTTGTTCTGTTCATTCTGGACATAGTGACAGATTAATGACATTCATAGCTCAGTTTACCAAAGCCAAAATTACACAACAAATTTCCTGAGAACTCTCCAGTGAATATACCTGCTTCAGTTTGTCCCAATATGGACGACTGGTCTCAATTTTAAAATTTCCCTTCAGTGCTTATATTGGCCCTTATTGGAAATTAAAAGTTGGAGTTGTATCACATTTCACTTAAACACTAGAGAGACATACAGTTCTCCTCTTACAGCTTAGCTAAACATTTCTTATGTTCGAAAAGAAATGGAAATTTCCCACAGTCAGATGACTGTTTGACAGTTTGACAAATTTGTTTTTTTTTTTATTAAAGGCATACTTGATAAGATCAGAGACATAGAGACTTAACACTCGCTATATGTTTCAGTTATATTGACTCCTATTTATGTTTATGTTGTTTTCAAGCAAGCTGTCTCATAGTAGTGTGGACATTGAACTGTTTTAAGTATGAATTCGAGGTTATTTGTACGTCCTATAAAGGAGATGTCACTTTAATGCCCTGTGCTTCTGTAGGTGTAACTGTAATTCTCACATTTACTCACTCTGATACCTCTCCCTGCACACATGTTGTACAACTATAGGGTTGTTGTTGTGAGACTCAGATAGATGTTTTTTTTTTTACCACATTTGGTGGTCTTACAGCATAACTCACCACCAGTGCTAACCTCACTTGAAATCATGTGCTATCTTTCCATATTAACCCATTTTTTCTTTGCACCAGGTAGTGAGAGCAACAGACTCAGCACTCACAGCACCTTTAGCTGCAGCAGCGGGACGGAACCTGACTTTGAGGTGAGACCAAATTAACAACAAGATCAGTTTCCTTTTATGTGCACTTTGTAACAACTGTCCTCACACAAACATACCTCCTTTTACATCAGATACTTATGCTGCCTTTAATACTGCATTATTGTCTATAAGCTTTAAACCCAACTGAGCCATCACTTGTGGTGCTGCTCATGTCTGACCCTTTCCTCCACATCTAACACGCATGACATAAATACATGTGAAGCATGGAGGTAGTCAAAGAGTCTGGTGTTCGCTTCTGTAGTCACTGGCTACTTCAGTTCTTTAGTTCCTAAAATACTCTCAAGTACAGATCTACTTTTAGAATCAAATTGTTAAAAGAAAGCTCAGACAGCAAGACACACATTTTTCTTTCTTGTGAAAGCTTTGAAGCTTCTGACACGTGGCTCAATGGTTTCTCAGAAATCACTTAGCTCTTATTGGAAGTGTCTTATGTCTCATGAAGGAAGATAGGCCTGCAATGAACTCTTTTCTGTATTTATTAATCTGCTGAATATTGTTTGGAATAATCCATTATCCATTTGATCTATAGAATGGCAGAAACAAGTAAAAATGTCATTACAATTTAATAAAGATCAAGATGATATCTTAATAACAATTTAGGAACTAGAATTAGAGAGGGTTTGGAATTTATGCTTGATAAATTACTTTGACTATTTATCAATTAACAAAAAAGGGTTTTATATTTTGATCCACTAATCGATTGAGTAACTGTAAACTGAAAATTAGATTTCTTTTTAAATGTTTTATTTTCAGATGTTGTAGGTGTTGTCACAGTATACGTTTGGGTGTTTTTTAAATTTTGTATTTCTTTTAAAGGACGTGATAGAAAATGTCCCTCCTCCACCCCGACCTCCACGGCCGTCTGACCCTGCAGCCTTCAGTTCTCCACCCAGGATTCCTCCACGGATCCCAGAAAGGTCAGTTTAAAGACCAGTGATTGAGTTTACTAATGTTATAATAGAGAAAAAAAAACTTTAAACAATATGCTACAGTATATAGAACATAGTATATAGTATATAGAACAGCATATAAGTAGCAAATATTGCAGTGTGGCAGCACCAATTATAACTGAAGTTCAGATGTCATATCTGTGGACTTGTAAAGCAACACAGACTAAAAATAAAGGATGCGGGCAGTCATGAGTGAGACAATAAATGATACAGAGGAAACGTTCACCCACCAGTGATTCACAGCTGTGCATTGAGGAGGAAGCCAAAATGAGAAAGTGATAAAAGTATTGATGTTCATGCTGTGTAAAATATAAATATCTACCATGTACAGAGGTGAGAGAACTCACACTGAGAACGTTTTAAAATGAAAGCTCAGATCAAAGTGACTGCAAAGGCAGGCTGTTGTTTACTATAACTGCACTGAATTCCTGTAACTTTGAGAAACTGTGCAGTCTGATGATTTTCAGTGATAGAGACCTTATCTCTTTAAAAAGTCACAAGGGGAAGCAGTACAGTGTGCACTACAGCATATCGGGTATAAACCCTGATGCACCTTTGATTTGTTCGGCTTTGAACATTTATCATGTTGAGTGTCTCCCATGCATTCATTTATTTTTGGCAGCTCATCGCATATTGATTTTCTATTTTTGGAACTGCATGCCCTGTTCTCTCTCTCTGCTCTTAAAGTAGTTTGTGAGAACACAATAAAATAAGGTGGAGAATGAACTAGAATTACAATGGTGAAATGAGATAACCTACCAGAAATAGGCCGGTTTATTCTTTCATATCCATCACAGTTAGCAAATGTCTTTCTTGTTCATGCAGCCATTTGTGCAAGAAGACTGTGAGAGAAAGAGTGAGTCTTCAAATCATCATAACTACTATTATAATTCAGTGTCTGTGTGTGCTAGAATGTGAAACATTTCCTCAGACTGATACGACAACAACAGGCTAATATGGCCATTACATGTCGGGCCTTTGACATCCGTGTGATGTTGAAATCCTCGCAATGCTTTCATCATTCACATTCAGCAAATCAGCTTACAATGAGGTCAAAGTTTCAGGTTCGCGATTTAGACAACAGAGTTTTTATTGTAGTTGTGTTGTTTTATTAAGTTTCTAGTACTGTCCGTATGGAAATTCATATTTAGTATGGAACAAGAAAAATTTAGGTCATAATACCAAAGAAAGAAATGAACAAAGCCCTGCAGCATGGTGAGAAATTTTGCTGCAAATTGTGCAAAAAAATTGGCCTGTGTTGGCTGAATTTTTTGCTAATTTCACGGCACTGTGTGATCTTGTTGAGGAGTGTGCATTCTGTAAATTATTTTAGTGTGCGTGTGAACTTGTTAGTTCAACTGAAAACGCTGAAGATTGAGTGATTGTGAACGGAAGAACTCGCCATCACACGCACACTCAGCAAACAGACAGACAGTTGAAAGAAGAAAACTATATCAAGTGGAAGCTTGACTTAGCTACAACTACAGCTACATTTGCAGGATTTTCAAGCTTTCGGTTTCTTCAAATGGATAAGAATGGTAAAGGAACATGTTTTGTTTGTGGAGACTGCTTGTTCTCCATTTAATAATGAAATACTAAAAGGCAGAGTATATGTTCTACATTTTTAGATATTACGTAGATTCTGTTGCAATGATTTATATGTGTAAAATATTCAGCTTGGAAAGGTAAAACTTTAACCTCTTTATCTTGATTGATTGCTTTCTGCCGTTGTGGGCCAGTACAATATAAATATGCAATATAAAAATATAAAAACTACCATATTTATAATATTGTTGTTATTATTTAACCAATGAATTTGGTTATTAAAATGTACTTACCAAGAAATTAGTGAAATTTAAGGATATTGCAGGATATGTGCAGGATATTGTGTGAATTACTACTTTCAAAGTCTGGATGTAGATGTGATTACTGCTCCTCAGTTCATCCACATTTTACTGTGCGTTTATGTCTGCATGAGAACCTCACTGCGCTGTCTGCTTCTCGTAGGGTGCCAGAGAAGATGCTGCATGAGCGCTACATATCCTGCCCGACTCGAGCACTTCCTCAAAGACCCACTCAGAGACACGCAAACTCAGCACCTCCCGTACCTCGCCGCCTGCGGTGATCGACACGTCTGCTTCTGCTGGGTTTGGTCTCTAAAGATACGGGTTATTTTAATGTAAGAGGGATGGAGGAGTTACAAAGACAGTGAGTTCTTCTGTGAACGACCATCAGGATTTAGAAGATGAATCAATGAAGAGACAGTTTTTTTTGTTATTGTATTATTATTTTTTGCTTTTATTCATATTATATGTGTCACCATTTGTCACAGAGTAATTCAATTTCCATAGTATTTCATTGTGTGTGTGTGTGTGTGTGTGTGTGTGTGTGTGTGTGTGTGTGTGTGTGTGCGTGTCTGTGTGTGGATGAAACATTTTGCTGTGACCCCTAAGTATCCTTTACATTATAGTTTTTTTTATTTTTGTTCTCATTGTTATGGATTTGTGCCAGGACCACGTGTTAACATAGGGAAATTTGAAATCTTAATTATGATATTTAAACATGATTCTTTGTGTCCTCTAAGGTTAACTTTGCCAGTGATTTTAATGCTGTTCAGTTCACCAGAGAAATGTATATGATATTATTATTAAGTATGCTAGTGCTTGATTATGAGTTGCTGTGACATTATATTCTACTTATTTTACCTCAAATAATGTTAACATTATATTGTTAAATGGCTGCGAGTTTAGCTGTGATATTTCTTTACCATCTTTCCAAAACTCTGAGAATTCATGCATGGATGATAAAATAGCATTTAGGAAGTGAGATTTGTGAGTTTTTGTTGTATCAGACTTGTAGCTTCTGAATTTTATAATGAAATATAAAAATATTTTACTCTTGAATGTGGCCTTACTTTAGTTGACACATGTACAATCTGCTATGATTTATTTCTTATGCAATATGACGTTTGATCACTTGGGGGTGCTCTACATTCTCTTTTGGGTTTTTTTAATGGTGGCTCCACTAAAGCTGTTTTTCCATGGATTTGTAAACCTTTTTCTAGTTGCTTTTTATCTTATTAAGCATTGCAACAGTCTAATCAAATTACACATGACTTCACTGTTATGAATATGGATGAACCCAGGACTGTCCCCTCTGAAGTTCTGGGAGGGGAAACACATGGACCAAGTGTGAGAGACTGCAGCCAGATGGGATTTCTGGTCTAAACTTTCAAAGTAAAATCTTCACTGACAAACAGAATATATTCCATCTGCAGTTTACAAGCATGTATAGATTTGTGGTTTATAATCCAATGCCAATACATCTGCCAAAAAAGAATTAGAGTGATTGAATCTTTAAAAAAAAAACAAAAAAAACGACTGCAGTCCAAGCCAAGAAAATGCAGTTAGCAATTCATGTCATTTTTTGTTGTTTCTTTTCTTTTTGCATGAATAAGATGAGTCTATGAATTGAAAGATGAGTGGGTGAAAGATGGAACCTTGCATAAACATTGACAGGATCTTTTTTTGTTCATATTCTCTGGTAGCCAAAAGTGTGTTTCCTGTGATCTGTGTCACAGATACTGTGGCCTGCATCTTCTCAAATGTTCATCATAGCTATAAACAAAAACCTTGGTCATCAGACTTTCAATTCATGTTCTCATCCGACAACGGTAATTTAGAGTGGCATGCAAAATTTTGTGCAAACTTTATGAATAGTTAAAAGAGTAAAAGATGACAAGATTTCAAAAAGACATTAAGGTAAAGATTAATTTTGAGTTAGATTTCTATCTTTGACAGTTTCAGAGTTTTCAGAGTAACAAAACAGGAAAGGGCCCAATAATCTATGATTCCATTAGAAGATACATTTAATCATGAGACATACACTGAATTATATCACATTTAAATATTGACTCATGGGCCAGGCTCATTTCTATATTGCACACCCTGCAGTGTTATTCATTATTCAATTTAGTATATATTTCTGTTTAGACTCCAACTACTTAAGTCATTAAGGTAATTTTTATAACATCTATGTATATATGAATCTTAAAAGCAAATCAATTTTTGCATATTAACAAATCAAATGAGCAGCAAAGAGTACAACAGAGTGAATATTGTACTTGGATTCACCAAGTGGCCAGAAGGATGATTTCTAATGAATGATAATCATGGTAATACTTAATATTTATGGCCACCATTTAAGTCACAATATATGAATGTGGCTATATCTGCAGCCTTTATTCCGGTCTCATGATGAAGTGAAGCCCGTGCTTTTACTTTGAAGGGCCGGTGGCTCGGCCCCTCCGGTGCTCGGCGGCTGTGCGGTAGAGTGCGGCTGCTTTGACGCACTGAGGCCGGTGAGTGTGAAGCGCAGACGGGACGCTGGTGGAGAGCAGCCGCCGGCGCACGGAGCTCAGTGAAGTGTGTCTGCTGCAGAGAGACAACACTGGATTACCATCACACACAGGTGAGTGTGGATCTCTGCTGTGCGTGACTATCACATCATCTGCATTTATTTTCATTATTGCTTTTGGCACCAACACAGCTGACTTTTTATTATGATATTATTCTTGCTCATCAGTCGCTCAGTGAGTGTGTGTGGAGCAGGCTGGATCAGACAGCAGGGCTTGCAGAGAGTGAGAGGCTCTCTGGCTCTGGGACAGTCACTGCAGTCCAGATGGATCCATACTGTGGAAATGAGACTCGCCATGGGTGCAGCACTCTGAGGCTCAATGCCCAGGAGATCACCCTCATACACTCAAGTCAGCCTTTTAAAAATGCTGCCTGCATTCACACTCTGATTATCACTCAGGTATCATTTAGATAAAACTGATCCCTGGTGGTGTGATTGTTACTTTAAGTTGGCTGTGAGGCTTACAGAGCTTGTCATAGTGAGTCATAGGGAGCCACTCCAGGCTACTCCACATGCATACAATAAGACTGTGACAGCAGGACCATGCACTTAATGACATGCACATTATGCGGCATGGAAGCGTGAGGAGTACTTTATTGGGTAGTATTTCATTTTTGTCACCATGTTGTCAGGTTGGACTGCAGCCTTGGCCATTTTTGATGAGATGATTTTGAAAAGGATTTGGGGGAAGTGGATGTAGTTGGAGGTGCCTTATTCTCACTGCTGCATTCTGTGCTGTTATTTTGGAGGATTATCTTATTACAGTTGATTATTTGCCACTTATTATTCCAGTGGCATCTCTGTGAGAATGACTAACTGAGCGGCTGTGTTATGTAACTTCACAGTAGTAACAGTGTGACTTATTGACACAGTGGACCTGAGTGTTCAACTTTGAGTTTTAGTCTGACAAACAGGTCTGTGGCCTTGTAATGAACAACATGTGACTTCAACATGACAGCATAAGCATTGACTTATGTAGTATATAGACACATAGACAATCAAATTTACTCACCTCTTGTTTTGCATTTGTGGTACTAGACAGTTTTAAAAGTATACAACAAATTCTACAGCCTTATATGAAAAGTGGATTCACTGAAAATAGCTCAACTCTTGAAAACACAGGCAATAAAACCCCTTTGAAGTTTCCAGGGGTTTTTATGTCCTTTCTGTATTTTTCTGCATCTCACAAGCGTGCAGCGTGAACTTGAAGCGTGAACTTTATGGATGCCATTTAATTCCAGTGGAAAAGGAAAATAAATCCCTACCCTCGTTGCAAAATTAGTCGCTCTGTTGTCAACAAGCTGTGTTGTTTCCCTCTTAAAGTCAGTGGATGTATTTGCTTCATTCATGATTTTACTAGAGTCATGATTTCTTTCTTTCTTTCTTTCTTTTTACTCCAATGGATCTGAGTAACATGACGCGAGACAAGCTTGATAAAATATTAACCCCATACACAAATAATTAATCAAACTGCCTCGAGGACAGAGGCAAAGCAGTCAGACTGATTTTCTCCAAAATGACTGTTTTGTCACATTTCAGGAGATCACACTCCTGCTTGTTTTATCACATGGTTACCCTTGACGTATTTATCAGCGATACAGTGTTTACACAGAGAACAGGACCTCCATTAACTTCCCACGTGTTGAAGGACTTTATCTCAGACTGACCAATCATCAAAGAGTTGTTGCAATTATTATATTTAACTCAAGTATTTTGCGAATGAGTGAAACAATATTTTAAACAGCACAGCTTGAGTCCACTCAGCTCACTCCTGCCACTGGATGACAATTGTTTCAGGTTTGCTCGAGTATTGACTCAGTAGTAGTCCAGCAGCGTATGAGACATACTCCTGGTTGACAACTTGTCAGCAGAAGAGTTGCCGATGTTTACACAGAGACGGTGGAAGGTTTGCATGTGTAAATGGAACAGATGCATCAGTCATATGTTTGGTAGCCAGCAGCTGAGCCACGAGCCATTTGTTCAATCAGTCAGTCAAAGAGCAGCCAAACCTCTCTGACCTTTTCCACATATTGTGCAATTAAAGCAAGTCAAATGTGAACTATGTGAAGGAGCATTTTTGTGTTCAGATTGAAATGCACATGCATGAATCTAGTTTACAACAGCATAATGTATCTTTAACAGTAGGTAATAGTTGATTATAAGAGATGAAGTAGCCTTGGTGCAAACTGTGGGGGACTCAGGCTCAACATTTGACTGTAGTTTGGGGTTCTTAAGGAGGATTTTCTTTCTGAGTTATTCACGTGTTTTAATGTCTCAACAGGATTTGAGGGTGCAAAGTGCTGCTGCACAAAACAATATTCCAACAGAATGAGAAGTTTGGCACTTGCCTTCATGAGCCAGTAATGTCTGGTTCTTTCTTTTTTAAAGGCGCTATAAATGAAGGTCAGAGTGTTGCATTTCAGCCTTTTGAGCTTGTCAAACAGAAATGATAACCTGTGGAGTAAGGATGGGGACCTGTTGGTACGAACCCGGCACGGTTGTTAATATTTTATGGAGCTCGTTCAGAGTCATGTTACACAGATCTCTTAGATTTGAGAGGTAGCGACGCTCGGAAACATGAATCTCAAAACTGAATTTCAAAGATTTCCAAAAGCCAGCTGGCCTCTCCACGACAACCCGGCCATGGTTTTTCCAAGATGTTCTCCATTTGGCTCAGGAATATGACACTGAATATTCGAAAATATGAACTAGTTACAGTATGTTTATTCAAGTTAAATTACCACATGGGTTATGACTGTCATTAAATTTGCTTGCTTTGCCAAATAATGATCTATCAGCTGTTCTGAGAGCCTTTGTAGTGTAAAGCCTGCATAATCCATGTGTTGAGTGTAAACTAATGAGTGTTAATTGCACTTCTGAATGTTATGTTCAAGTGGACAATAGCAAAATTAATGATGTTCTTCATCTTTGTATATCTCTTAAAATCACTGCTATTCATCAGCCAGTATTAATGGTGGCTACTTGGTGAAGCTGGATATCAGCATGACACAGACAAAAACCCCTGTAGTGATGATGTTTGTAGAAAACAGCCTCGTCTTTCCTGTGAATAACGGATTGCTTTGGATCAGGCCGGATGTCTCAGCCAGTCACCAGGTTACTGTTTTCACTCCATTAATGTTACAACAGGTCGCGTAGCAACACCCTCCTCCTCCTCCCGTCCGCTTTCTCCATCTGCCGCCATTGGTTGAAGTGGACGGTGGAGTGAAGTGTTATGCTTTGGCACAAAGACCCCCCCTCTCCCTCCCCCTCCCTGATCAGGGTAAACAAGGCGGTGAAAAGACAATTTATGCATTGGTGATGGATTTAAGCAGCACTCCTCGCCGCCAACACCACACCTCCACCCTCCTCCCCTCCTGTGTTCTTGCTCATCATCGCAAACAAGAGCAGAATTATGAAGTGACTGTGATGCATGGCAGGCTTGTAAATCACTCACTACAAAATATAATAGAGAGTGATGAAAATGTGATATCATTGCCGCCACCTATGAAGCCAAGCTGTTATTGATGGGGCTGCCTGTTATGTGTGTGTATGTGTGTGTGTGTGTGTGTGTGTGTGTGTGTGTGTGTCTGGGGCTGACGGGAGGGAGTCAGACTGGGCCCAGCATTCCCGAAATAGACAGATGATGGGGACCCGCTGGAGTCCTGCTGCACGCTCATTTCACACGAGGATACCTTCATAGCACTTAAAATTGCTGGATTATCACGTCCCTGTTTATATTCACGTTTAGCCGCCATATCCTATGACTCAATTATCAAGTAGTCCTGTCACACAGGCGCTCGGAGAGAGTTATATTAGGGAACGCGCTCAGAGCTTCCAAATTCACGTCGGAGTCAAAACATCCAGCGGAGAGACGAGGAAACACTTTCGGCACTCTCAGACAATGATTGGGATTGTCATTGCGGCTCACCTAATGTGCAGCACGCCCCTGTTATCTAAGCCAGGAGGAATCTATTGTGCACAGATGAGCTCGTTATCTCACGATGACATTAAATGAACATCATGTGCGCCTCTTGTTCATATTCCCAAATTAAATGCCAGTATATTATCTCAAGGAATTCATCGTTATTATTGTGGCTGTCGAGGATTTTTTTTCCCAGTTACATCACTTACCATATCTCACTTATGATCATCTCCTTATTTGCTCATAACCTTGTCTCTTTTTGAATTTTTCCCGTTTGCTCCTGGGAAAGTAAACTCTCTAAACAGACACGACAGGGCTACTTGAATATTCAGTTCAGTGTTTATCCTCACTCCGGGGCCTGTGATCCGAGCTTTCTCGCTCTTGGAGTGTAGCCTGGAGCTCTCGCTGTGAAGATGTATCGCTCTGGGTAAACTGTCAGCTCACTGACATTCTTATTACGCTCGGTTCTAAAAGCCTAGCAGGCACGTTATAAGCAGGCTGCCTCTCTAATGCAGCATCTGTAACAGGCCGTTTGGTCCGTGTGGCCAACGGCGACCCTCCCCGGGACCTTCACACGTGCCAGCCAAATGTTCCCCCTGTCCAGGGGATCTGGCCATGGTCACGTCCAATAACTGTCAGGGCTGCTCATGGACACTCTGGCAGGCTGCGAGCCTCTCCAGCCGCTGAGGGACACATCCGTTGGCTGGTGTGATGGGTGCTTTTGTTTAGTGCCTCAAAAAATAAAAGGACATTTCATTCCTAAAGGTCACAAACGCTCAAATATGACAGCGATACCATAGGAGTACTATAAAGTTGTTAAGGCTCTATATATTTCATTAGGTGAAGTTCAAAGGCATGGAAGCAGGATCCATACAGTCTCAGTTTAAGCTCCATCCATTATCAACATGAATGCGTAATCCGGCTCTGAGGCCTGTAATGACTGCAGTGTGTAAGTTACATACATTTCCTTTTATGCTGCAGTTGTTTGAAATGAACTTCAAATAGCTCGGTTGAGGAATGTGTAGAATCCCAGGCTGCTGTCCAGCATGGAAGCTGTTTATGGAAGAGAGTTGGGAGGGGTGGAGGGGTGGATGGGTAGTGTGTTGGGGGGGAGTCGCTTCTCAATTAGGGGGGGGATAAGCTGCTGCTGCGGAGCGGCCCTTTCGAGCCATGTTTGGAGCTGTTTGGTGGGATCCACGCACAGCACTGGACAGCTTCTCTCCTCTCTGCCATTTGTTGACAAAGCAGAAGTCAAGCGGCGTTACGTAACGGCCCTTTCTCTCCGTCCATAGTACAGCTGAGCGTGCGATGAGAGCTCTTTTGTGTTAACCTATAACACCTATAAGGCGGCCTCCGACTGAGACCCCCCTGAGTGAAACATAGCATAGTTCAACATGGTACCATTGGTCATTTTGTTTTCCTGCTTCAGATAAAGTGCTGGATATGACACTGAAATATTGGACGACAAAGCAGTTTGGGGAAAAGTCAATGTTCATAAGCATGTACAATATTGACTAGTTTGGATACCACATCTGATAAGGTGGTTTCTCTAAGCTTTAATAGCAGCTATATAAAACTAAAACTAAATTTTTTCATTTCTTGGAATGAAAAATGATCAATTGACAGATAAAAGCACAAATATCCCCTTTCCCAAAAATATTATCCCTTAACATTGAGGAGCAGTTTGACATTTTTGGGAATTTATTTGCTTTCATTAAGAGAGTTAGATGAGAAGATTTTTACACCAGCTCTTACAAAGCTCATCAACTATCACGTTTAATTTCTTTTATTTAATTCGTACACACACCAGAGTTGTGCTTTCAGGAAAGCCATGCTAGCTCTTTCTATCTGTTTACAGTCTTTATGCTAAGCTAAGCTAATCAACACCCAGCTCTAGTTCTATAGTTCATACACAGGCATGCAAATTTTATTGATCCTCTTCAAAGCAAATGAACATATTTTCAGAAGCAAATTATTTCTATATCCAAGTTGATGTCATAATGAAAAAAATCCTTTAAGTCATTTAAGTCATTCACTGGGTCCAAAAAGATTTTATGTTTTCCTGTCTTCTGTCATTGTAAATTTGGGTTTTGAACTAATGATTTGTAAACAGAAAAATGAAATTTGGGTTTTGAGAGCTTTTTTTAGACTAAATGTCATATTGATTGATCAGTTTAAAGAAGTGTAATTGATAGTAATTGAACATGAAAACATGCAGCCCTAATATGTTTCAGACTGTTCTTATCACTTTCAAAACATTTGGTATCATAGATCTAATCATACATTATTTTGGTCGTAGTCATTCCACTAGTTTATCATATATAGTGAGGTATTAAGACCTTATGGACGCGTGAGTCATCCAGTAGTGAATTCCATCCGTCCTCTGGTGGACTGTCTGTCTCTCAGCTCCTGGCCCCCACAGGAGCATTTCGAGGAGGCGGGAGGATTTTATGTGGCGGTGCGCACAGTTGTTGAGTGGGTGCCACATTCCCAGGTGGCATGTGGTGACAGGTCCATCTGGACACGCCTGTTGTCAAAAAGCAAACAGACCCCCTACATAGCGAGGGTCAAGGTCAAAGCCGGGACCGTCCCGCCAAGACGAGACCCTCAAAGCTCAGCTAGAAGTCTGAGGGGGCTTCAGAAAGGACCTGATGTACGAGGACTGAGGACTCGCTGTGCACGTTATCAAGTAGGTAAACTAGATCAGTGGCGATGCTTCGGGATGAACGCAGCCTTTTGGGAGTTGCTTGTTTTGGAAAGGTATTTTAGTTACACCCAAGAGCATTCAGTTGGAGATTTATGTGTCTGTGTGTGTGAGAGAGTCATAGAGATATGGGATGAATCATCTTGCCTTTTGCTGCGTATTCCTGCTTTTGGGTAATCACACAGGTTTGAGCTGAGAGGTTGTTCCATTGGATGTGATTTCCAGGAATCTTCTCTGATAATTTTCATGCATGAGAAACACCTGCACTGTTGCAAACTGTTTGTACAAGGTTTCTCAGGTTGGTGAAGAAACCACTGATCTTCTTCAGTTGAACTCACTATGTGTTGAACATTGTGCTCTCGACTTTAACTTTGTAACCACTTTTTTTTTACCTTACAGATCAGACAAATTGATTTGTGAAGCAGCGTCATCTAAAAGCTTCCTAGCTTCTAAGGATTCATTGTGCGTTCAGGTAAATTGCAGTTTTACGGGAGTTCGGCTGATAAAGCCTCCTCTTTATTTTCCTGTTTGTCTTGGCTGGCTGGCCCACAGCTCCTGCATGGCTGTCCTCTCCTTCACAGGCTGGATGGATGGCGTTCTTTGCCCGCCTCTGCTCCGAGGCATCTCTTCCTAAAAAGGCCAGGGGTGATCTCTGCTCTCGTGTGTTTATACAGCGAACCGAACGCTGCAAGCTGTCATCTCCTCATTATCTATCATATGCGAGAGGCTCCAACGCTCCCACATCTCTCTTTGTGCCTTATCTTCACTATTTCGGGGTTCATCCGAGGATACAGCGGAAGTACAGTTGAGATCAGTGTAAGCACTCCTCAAAGGAATGTCTGTTAATGGTTTTGGAAATGAGATCATGGATGCGTTGCCTCTCTGGGATGCGGGGGGTCAGGAAGCAAGTTGATTTTATTAAAGAGAGAGTGGAAATAAATACACAGGGTTTCTGATGCTCGGGGACAGCTCAGCTCCGAGACTAGAAGATCTTTTGAAAGGTTTTTTTGCTTCATATCGTCATGGGACTTGTTTGGAATGGCTCCCATTTTCCCTCATCCATTTAGGCCTATTTGCGGAGGTTTCCAGCTGGAACAAGAGCCTCCTGCCTGTTCTGCAGGTTGGCTTGTTTGCTGCCATGTGTAAACATGGTCACACACACAGTCCCATGCAAAACTCAGGGTGGAACGAGCACAGGTAGCCGCTTTAAAAATTTACATCAGAGAATAAATTCTAGGTGGATTTGCCTGTTCAAGCTTTTCCTTCAACGTTATCTATAGCCTACAAACAAGAACACTGTTTGTGTGCGTGTGTGTGTACATGTGCGCTTGAGTGACTGTTTGAGTGCCTTTGTGTGTGTGTCTGTGCCTTGACTCAATCAGTCCTTTTCTTGGCCTTTTAAATGGGGACGTCTCCTAAATCAGCAGTGCTGGCCGAGTACAATGAGAGGCCCAGTGGAGCAATGGGAAGTGTTTCACTGCTACTTTTCTGGTGGCCTTGGTGTTGCTTCTGCATGCTCCACTGATGCAGCTCAGATTAACATATGTTTGTTCCCTCTCACACCCTCCCTCCTTGTTCTTAAAGGGGAACACAGATACATTTTTGCATTCGTATCGCAGGTCCAAGACAGGCCAGGCTTCCTCCCTAACCAGAAGAACTGCACTGAAGTGAGGCTTGAGGTTTCGTCAGAGATGTCGAGCTCCCAGTGAATCGAGGCACCTACTGAATTGATATTAGCAGTATAACGTAATCATTGTCCACAGAAAATCGCCTCCCCTCATTAATTTCACATGTAGCAGTGTAGATTAGTTTTTTTATTGTTATTATCATTGACAACATGGCTGAATACCACATGAGTAAAAGTGATATTGGACTGTAAGGACAGACAATAAATAGTTCTGGTATCTGATCTGAGCTGCTGTATGCTGCCTTTGCTGTGAATTTTAGGGTTTTTTTAGCACTTACCTGTGCAAGAAAATGTCATTTTATAAATTAGATATTGCCATATGAAATAATAGAAAAACCTTACCTATTGATGAGCACAATTCAAGCCGCTGCTGTTTCATTGATTGCTGATAAAATATGGAGTCTTATGTGTTGGAGACTAGATTTGAACAGCTGACTGGAAGTTCACCGCCTTCCTGTCTGCCTTCACTGTATCTCATTTCAATGTGTAACCCAAGCATAGGAGTACTAGCACAATTTCATTAGTGTGTGTGGCCCCCAGTTACAGCTATTGCACGCAGTGACGCCACTCTTTGTAGTAGAAGCTGCAGCCAAGTCGACCCTTTCAAATAAAATGTTCTCTGTGTTTAATTTTACTTTAGTCTTTCATAATAAAATGCCCTGTTTGCTGCGAGGTGACAGCAAAGCACTGGCCTGGTTACCAAACGCACACCGATCCACAACTGATATTAGAGTCCATCTGATGTGAAGCTGAGTGTGATGCAGATTCTTATACATCAGCAGATATACTGGACTGACAGTGTTATGCTGCACAGTTTGTCAGACTGAAATCATTCAAAATCCCATGTGTAGTTTGGAGTTTTGTTCAGAAAAGCTTAAAAGCAAACAAACCAGAAGGCACATAACGTAATCTAACTTTCTTAACTGCATTATATTGATGATTATAGTGATTTAACCACCTGTGATATGAGATTATCTTTGCTGGATCATTTACTATCTGCAGGCTGATGCTGATGATATATAACAGTGATGTATGTTCCGTATACCTCCCAGATATCAGACCCATTCTCTTGACGACACTGTGTTGATTATTTGTGTCACTGTGTTTCTCCTCCAGGCCTCTCCAGTAGAGGGCAGCGTAAGACCGAGCACAGCTCCCAGTAAGTCATCTCATTCTGAGGTCAACAAATAATTCAACCACTGAGTAGTTATAATGCTCTTAGTTTAATTATTGAATGTTGGTGAAGGCACATAAAATTTTTATTGCTACTTCTTTGATGCCTTTTCACTTTCCAGATCTTTTCCTCTAAATAAGGTGGTTTTGTATTTACTTTGTGATTAAGTGGTGAGAATTGAAAATGAAAATTCCAGCTAAGTGGAAATATCTCTCCTTGTCTTTGTGTGTGTGTGTGTGTTGAAGTCCCATCGGGTCCTCGAGCGGTCTGCGCCGTCAGGATCACGCCTCTGACCACCATGAAAGGCTCTCCTGACCTGATTCCCACTGCAGGTGACTTATCCTTCAGGCTCATCAATCTTTCAGGGCCTACAACTGTGGGACACCTCATACTCACAAAGGAAACTTAGAAGGATACTTTTAAAACTCACTTGTTAACAATGTGGCGTCACTTTAATAACCTGCGCTGAGAGGGGACGAGCTGCAGCTGCTCCACTTCCAGCTCTGACAGTGTGATCATGGCAATTAGCTTTACGGGACAGTAGGATTTTAATTTAATGGCCTGGTTTTTCATGTAACACTTCTATTTCGGTCATATGGGCCATGAGGTAACTTGGATTCCCAGCAGTTCTGAAGAAGGAGTGCACTCTGAATGTGAGACTGTTATGCCTTGAACGATGAGGAGCTGTGAAAGTGAAACTCTCCTTATAAATGTTTTCAGATTTGGACCCCAGCAGAGTGTGCAAAGGGAAAGGAGTTGTGACTCTAAGGGCCACCCTTGTCCACATAGATGATGAGGGCTGCATCAGCGCGGAGCCAAATGTCATCACTACGCCAAGTAAGTCTGGGGCCGAAGCAGTGTCATAACAACTGTCCGCATGATGAAAAAATATTTAGAGGGCAGTAATAGTTGCGTGGCCGTGCGAAAAAAGGGAGAGGCGGCTGTAGAATGTAGACAGAGGATGTGATGTTGCTGTAATTTAAAAAGCGTTTCATCATCTCCTTCAGTTGTAAAAATTCCTCACATGCCTTTCAGAGTTCTGCACTGATGTGAGCATTATATAACCAATCATGTTTTGAAGCGTGCACTCGGAGCACACTCAGGGCACGCTCAGAGTCGCGATAAAGGGCGATTGCTCATATTTTCATGTGAGCGTCAAAGAGCTTTTTTGTTAGGGGCCTGCCCACGTTGCACTTTGGAGCAGGACGCCTTGACTGTGGGCTTGTTTGTTACGTAGAGCACATTGGAACTGGAGGCTGGCCAAGGCTTTTGGGGAGATGCTTTAATTGTTGTAGAGCCTGAACATAAAGGCCATTGGAACAAACAGCCTTTGCAGCTCGCTGAATAGGCGCTTTGTTCTGATGACAAAGTTCAGAGATTGTGGGAGAATCTTTTTTTCCCCTTTTCCTGGCCATATTAACATCTCTGAGCATGAAAACCACCAAGGAAAGCATTCACGCCCAGCGCAAT
Source organism: Centropyge bicolor (assembly GCA_037975185.1). Taxonomy (NCBI): domain Eukaryota; kingdom Metazoa; phylum Chordata; class Actinopteri; family Pomacanthidae; genus Centropyge; species Centropyge bicolor. The sequence continues at coordinate 10,030,277 of JBBMOC010000007.1, read as the reverse complement.
CAAATGGAGATTTATTTGATCAGAAATTAGCTGTTATGGTTTCACTTTTCTTTCTCTGTCCTTTTTAGCAGCATCCTCAGTGTTTTTTTTTTTTATTCTTGCTGCACTGGCTGCCAAACTGAGAGAGTTCTGGACTCTTTTTAGGTGGCTGGACAAGCCAGATTAATGGAGACAGCTCAAAAGCAGGATTGGCTGAGGGAGGCAGCAACATCACAGCTGATTTACCTCCTGTAAACAACACTCAGTGCCAGGTACGTTTACTTCCACCCCATTTAACACAGGCCCTTTGTTTGGCTCTTTGTGCTTTTACAGTTATGAGAACTGCGTGATCTCTTTATTTTGAGCTCTTTATTTGAGTTCAGCAAAAATTCCTAGTAAAAAGTTTACATTTTTATGAAGTGTTTTTTTTCCTGTCGCTTTCAGATATATTCACCACAAAGCATTAGTGAAAACCGGGCTCCGTCCTCCACCGACATTCAGAACTGTATCACATCGACGTCCAGCTCTGTGTATCCCTGCACCAGCACAGTTAACCCCACCATAGTCCTGCTGCAACACAACAGAGGTGAGCACATCAGTCTGTGAGTTCAGGCATGAGTTTCCAGAAGCTTTCACATTTGCTATGAGCATGCTTTTACATGCCTGTGTGGCATTTTATCAGCTGAGCTTTATGGTCTCAACTGTGTCTGTGATCCATTAGCTTTAGTGCTACACATGACCGGAGCTTTCTCTCTTCATTGCTTAGTCACCTCTCACCATCCTGTCCTTGTCTGTCTTTCTCTCGCAACAGAGCAGCACAAGCATCTTTCTCATTTTGAAGGTATGCACAGGGGACTAACAGATATTTGTCATTTATTTTTCTTCATGTCTTGCACTTGGCCAGCAGCAGTCCCAGTTTTATTACATAGCAATATTTTTTGCTCCGCGAACCATCTGTCACCCTCCCACTGCCGTGACGCAGCCAGATAAATGTGTTCGCCACAAGCCTCGTGAAGTGGATGAGTCATGTTCTGGGCGTCAGTGTGTTCAAAATATTGAAAATATTATTTTGTTAAACAAGAATGTGCCAGACGATACAGAAACATCACAGATGTTTTCCTGTATATTTTTCTTCAATCTGATCTCAGTTTAGATCATAAAATGCCTTAGCTACAAATTATAAAAGAATGTAATCAGAACATTCTAACTATGCTGTAACGTTTAAGGGGCAATGCACAAACAGATTATGTATCTATATGCATTTTTTGCAATATGTGTCAGGTATTTCATGCCATGGCAAGTGTTGATTTTATAGTTCTATTAATTCTACTCTCTTTATTTTGTAGTACAAATGAATTGTCTGGTGTAAAATAATAATAATAGAGCACTTGATCAATAATATGTATAAAATGTAAAATCATGATGTGTCCAATGGCAGAAGAATATTCAGTGTTCACAAAATGCAGCGTATGATATGCTTCTTCACGCAGTTTGATAGTATATATAGTATTTGGCCAAGATCTCACATCAGCACTTATTTGTTTTTAATGCTCATCTGTAGCTGAACTAAATGGGACACAACATTTATTAATGTGCCTTTTCTTGTTATGCCATACAAAAATGTTCTGTTCCCACTGTTCACTGTATGCAGCACATCATCAGTATATGCAATACTTCAGCCTGGCCTGACCCTGTTTATAGTCTTATCTAACATTTTACTACAAATATTCTGTGACCTTTGTCTGGCTCACAGGTTTTTGATGTTGTTCTTTTTGTGACAGACCCAACCCCAGAAAGGGACAAAAGCCCTGATCCTGGGAGAGACTCAGTCAGTCCAGTCCCTGACATGGACTGGAAGAGGCTGCGGCTGTCTCTGAACTCCCCTGTCCTCGGTCCTCTCAACAAGCCCATTGTGCCTGTACGGGTGAGCAACAAAACCTCCAGTCAGATGAAGACTGATCTACTCCCTGCAGATGTTTAATGGGTGTTTTGTTAATATGACATATGGGTCTTTAATGTTACAGTAAAGGGATTAGTATTTATATAAAGCATGTATTAGTAGTACAGCATACTGTTGATTTATACTTATTTGAGAATGCTTTTTGTCATTTTATGCGCAATAAACTATTTTTGTTTTCTCAAAACAGGTGAAGCACAGATGTAGCTAATAACACTAATGGCTCTGTTCTATTTAGGTAGTGGATTGTAGCCATTGCTAATGTTATTAGGTGTTAGTTGTTATACACTTAAATATTGGGTTCATGTGTTTGTCTGTTTGTCTCACACATTTATTATCAAATATAAATCTCCACATCTTCATTTCAGAACACTGAAAAGTCTAAAGACTGGTACAAGACAATGTTCAAGCAGATACACAGAATACCTGGTAAGAGAAACTCATCATTGTATGTATCATCAGTTTTGCCTGTCATGTTTCTCTGTTGCTGTCCAAACCCCTGTGTGTGTTTTTATATGTGTTTGTATGTTATGTCATGCTGTGTTCTGTCTCTCCATCACTGTGCTCAGAGCCTATTGAGGAAAACCCTTACCGCCCCACCTACATTTTCCCTGAGAACTATGACATTCAGACGAAATCAAAAGGTATCCGGTTGGCAGTGACTCCGCTCTCGTTGGCTTTTACTAATCTGCAGTCATCTTGGGCCCTTTCAAATACTTCAGCTCTGTTTGATCTGTCATACCTGGCCCTGTGGCAAATACAAAGCCACATACTTTGAAGATGTCCAAAGTATTTGAAAGGCTTTTACCTTATCTTTTCCGACATCTGTTCCATCCCATAGAGCCGCCGTTTCCATAAGTCTTAAATACACTGCAGGTTTCGTGCAGATTTCCCTTTCAGTAGCCTGTTTGGATTTAATAGGCCACAGATGACATTTTGACATGTCACAGCAGAAATAGCACAGACGTAAACGATAAAATAATGATGGCTGAATCCCTTTTAGCTGCCTCAGTTTCAGAGTCCTGTCTTGTGCATGATGCCTCACTGTCATAACTCAGTGGGACACTTAAATAGAACAGAGATATTGTTAATATTATTACTGACATCTGTGCTTTTCTTCCTATGACAAGTCAAAATATCTGTTCTAAGATAGGACTTTGGTCTGAGCGGTACAGATTAGGCTTGGAGTCTTCAAATTTTCTCTGCATTATAACCCAGTTAGAAAGAGTTGCAGTATGGGAAACGTTGTAGCCAGTTTTCTTTTTTGTTGTTGTTTTTTTTTTGGAGCTTGACCCACACTAGGGACAAAAATTCCCTGAGTCATCAGTTTTGACTGTTATTTTTAAATCTGCCTCTTGCAAGTCCCCAGTCTTCATGTAAGTGCAACACTAAATTGCTGGAATACTCCTTTAATGTTTTACTGTGCGGTTGAAAGTTCAACATCAGTAGCCTTTGTGCAGTTTGTCAATATACTGTAACTTTTAATGTTGTTACACAAAAAATACGGATGGGGCCCATAAAAATCTTAATTTAAACATTGTTAGCCTTGAATAGGTCGACCTGTACAAACACAGACAATTTTATACTTTGATATCCACAAGTTGACAAGGATGATGCACGAAGCCTTGTAGTGTCACTTTCACTTAACAAAATATGACAGTTACTCATGACCTCTCTCTTTTTGCTGTTAACCATCTAATATTCAAATCTTTAGACAGCTGATTTCTTAAATATTTCTTTATTTATAAATGCCTTTTCTAACATAATTATCATCATACAGAAGAGCATGAGCAGTCTTTTCATGTAGTGCACGATTGTAGCCACTAGATGCTGCTGCAGTCCTGCCCTGAGTTCAGTCTCTCAGGCAGTGCTCAACCTGCAGACTGTGAACTGTGTAAGCTTCATATCAGTGTTTTATAGATGGTTATGGTTAGGTTTTGGTTCATGGTTTTAGTTTTGGATCAAAGCGAAGGAGGCAGGATTTGTATGCATCCTTAGAGAAAGCTCTGCCTGAATTCTTTCCTCCATGTGTAGCTGTGACCGATATGATTCCGTAAATGTCATCTCACAGCAAATATGGAACTTCTGCAGAGATCTTTCCGAATGTGGCAGTTAGGGCCTCTTTGCTTTACAGCGCATTACTAATTCAGGGCCTTGACTCTCATTGATGCTCGGATCCCTTTTTAGTTCAGTAATGCTTCCTGTAAAGTGCTTTGATTTGACACTCTTTGATTTTGTTTTGGCGAACCTGAAATGCTCAGCCTAATGGAAGGTGTGAGGCAGGGAGGCAAACACGGGAAAAGAGTGTTTCTAATGCCTTGTGAATTATTTAGCTGTGTGCTATATTCATGACTTTTCAAGTAACAGAATGTTGTAATGAAAGATTTTTTAATTACTGTCTCCCCTTGTTTTAGATGATGGTCCCAGTCCCTTTGGTTACTTGAGAGATGGTGAGTTTTGGAATTGGTCTTTTGATGCCAGTACAAACATTTAAAAAATATTAACTATTAAAAACAGTACATACCTCACTATTAGTATTTATTGAGGCAAATGTTTTATTTACAGTTAACATTTCAGTTGCTGCATTAATGAGTATCAGGCTGTTGATGCCCATCAATATTTACATGCCTGTTTTCAGTGAAAACAGTCCCACGCTCGAAAAGCGACGCCGAGTTCGATTCACGAGGCCGGTCGATGCCTGTGCCAACGCGCTCCTCTTCCCTCAAACCCTCTGCCAAAAGGTCAGTGCCCTCCATCTGCTCCAACCCTCCTTATGACATTCCCTTTGATACTTCACATAAAAGCAGCATTAGTCATGTTTTTTAGTGAATGAAGGATGACTCAGAACACAACGATATGAAAATTAAATAACTCACCATAAATATAATTATGACCGGACGAATCCTATTTCTGTCTTTAATAGAGAGTGCCCCTGTGATATAAAATGATAGCCGTAATGGTTGTCCATATGTGCATGTTCTCACAGCATGACATTAAATTCAATTCTAGAAAAGGCCTTATGATAAACAGTTTGCAGTGGTCTTTATTTACATACAGTGATAGTAAGTGTGACTAAACATGACGGAGCACAAAAAAAATCAACTCCTCCTTCCTAAAGGTGCAAATCCGAGGTTATTTTGTCCCCATCGGCTTCCACTACTGTTTACTTCAGGTGTGATCAGTCTGACCTTCCACACATGTCAGCAATGACTCACGACCGCCTGCTCTCTGAGAGATGAGTAATAGAGTGATGAAGGAGGACAGGTGATGGAGGATAAACTGTTGCCCAGTAGAGCTGCAGATGATATGTGGAGGACCTCTTTCCAGGGGTTATATGTGAGGGGGGGACATTCCTAAAATGTCCATTTTTGATATACTCCTTGATGTTCTTGATGTCTGGAAAGAATTTTATTAAATGAAGTCTTTTTTGTGTTGTGAGAATTGGGTATTTCTAATTTAAAAATTGTATTTCAGTCCTTTTCTGGGAAGTAATTTTAGCATTGGCTGTCTATTAAGAAATTCTCCCAGGAATCGCTGCTCTGCTTTTTGTCCCAGGGTCAAATCTTGTTTAGCTGATCGAATTACTGATTTGGCTCAACCGTGAATTGGATTTTCTGTCATAGCATCATTAGAGGATGAGGAGGAGGGGGTGCAGGAGGAGGAGGGAGAGAGCGGGGATAATGAGGGCGGACGTCATGTTTAAATTGAAAAAAAGAAAAAACATCTTAGCCTATGCTGGTTGCCATGGAGACTACTTGATAAGGATTGGCTCTCTTCCATCCCACACCCCACCCCTCCCTGACACCCGCCTCTCCACAGGAACGAGTGGGAGCCCCCGGATAAAAAGGTAGACACCAGGAAGTACCGCGCCGAGCCCAAGAGCATCTTTGAGTACGAGCCGGGGAAATCGTCGGTGCTGAAGCTGGAGAGAACGGTACGCTATCCTCCTGCCTGTGTCTCTCTCTCTCTCTCTCTCCCTCTCTCTCTCTCTGTCTGTGTGCATGCCGTGTAAGCTGTCCCCCACTCCATCCACCATCCACCACTCCCCCTCTCCCAACCACCACCTCTGTATCTAAGCTCCTGGGTGGCAGCTTCACTAACAGCTCGGAAGGCGACGTATGTGCAGCCTGAATCGCCATGTGCACCACATTCCTAAAGGGTGTCCCGTTGCGGTGACAGATGATCCTGCTTGGCAGCGGAGGGGGGACAGTATCACTTACAAGGATAGCCATTGTCTTCCTGTCTTCAATTTAAGGTTATTGGACTGAATCGGCTGTGAGAGGATCCCAGCGCAGACACAAAACATGGATCCCGTGTGTTTTCTTGGGAGGAAGTGCAATGCTCTCTCGTCTACTTTCGTCCGTGGCCTTAAACAGTTTATGCTGAATCAAATGCGCGGCATTATTCAGTGTCCTTGAGGGCTGTCTTTTGAGGATGAGGATATACTAGACAAATGCCACTGTAATGACAATAGACAAGCGCCTTGATGTATAGAGTAATATTTACCAAAAGGAAAGCACATAGATTTTATTTCTCCCTCTTACATAATAGAGGACATGGAGGTGTTCAGTTTTGTGATTGAGTAGTTAGTAGATTATATAATTATTGTTTGTCTGATGCTCAGTTAGTGTTAGTCTGAGATCTGGCTCCATCCCAATGGCAACACTCATTAGAGAGAGTTCACTCCAGTTTATCATGGGACGGCTGTAAAATAATGGACTCTGTTGTTCTCCAGTGACAGGCTGAGTTATTATGGGCCAGTGTTCTTATTACTGGTCATTTTCTACATCAAGGCCATTCTTTTTACTCTCTGGTGCAAAGTAGTATTGGCACTCACATGCTGTAAATCTTCCAGAAATATACAGTATATCTCAGATAATTATATTATATCTAAGATTTAATCTTGCAAGATTGAGTTTGCATGTTTTGTTTTTGGATGTCATCAGTACGTGTCTGTTGATCAAATAGAATATTAAATCCACATTAAATAACAGCACTTTTAAGATAAAGGACTTGCTTAAAGGATGGGGTCGTGTGTTCTCATGTATCTTTTAGTGCAATATCCATATGCCCATATGTACATTATAGTGGACAAAATTGTTCCTACTGCCCATACTTGCCCCCAAAACGTATCTTTTACTAAAGCAGTTGCAATGAAAGGGAAGCAAAATTGCATTCAAAATTTTAGTGGAAGCTAATATGAGGCTTCATATGTCAAATTTAAGGCTCATATTCCAAAGTTAAAGATTTTGTTGTGTAAAATTCCCATTTTGTATTTCATTCACTTCAGTTCGTGAGTCCTTGCCAGCTGACGGTGGAGGGATAGTAACAGTATGTATAGGAGGAACAATCACAGCCTACTGTAACTTTCTCAAGGTGCATATGTGTATGTGAGTATTGTATTCAAGGAACAGTTTGACATTTTGGAGAATGTCCTATTTTGCTGTGGAGAATTAGATGAGAAAATTCACACCATTCTCATATCTGTCCATTAAATATTTAGCTAGAGCAGCTCTTAAGTTTAAGCTTAGCTTAGCACCCGCTAGCACCTTTAAAGCTAAATAATTGAAATGTTTAATCTTGTTTATGTAATCTGTAAAAAAAAAAAAAAAAAAAGTGGATGTGATCTTTAGAGGTGCTGGTTTTGATTTTGTTACTGTCGGACACAGCCAGGCTAGCTGTTTCCACCTGTTTCCACTCTTTATGCTAAGCTAAGCTCTTTGACTGCTGGCTGTAGCTTTATATTTATCATACAGATATGACAGTGGCACCAATCTTTTCATCTTCCTCTCTGCAAGACAGTGAAGATTAGTAGTAAAGTATCAAGCTATTCCTTTGAGTTAGACTTGAAAAAAATTGGAGCTAGGGCTGGGCGATATGACAAAAAATATATTTATATCATATATGTGTATATTCATGAATAATCAGTCATGATATATGACTGAATTTTGCCTTATAGCATTTCAGCTGATGGAAAAGAATTCTTGTATTTCCCATCTTGGTTTGCAGTTGGCACCAGCCAATGCCATATGCCAAGTTTGAGTTCTGATGGTTCAGCAGGTGTTTGATAAACTCTTGTAGCACTTATGAGTAATTTTTCAGCCCAATAATTACTCGAAAGCTTCCTAAACCAAATATTATCTATAATGAACAACATAAATGAATTCATAATCAAGAGCAATAGTATTTTGGTTTATCAAATTTTTTCAGTATGACATAACAATAAAACAATTGAAGTGTTCGCAAGAGCAATACAGGGAGGACAGAGACAGGTCAAATAACTGCAACCCAAAACCACCCAACTGGGCGGAAAACTACACAACCTGGCAACACTGGGAGGAGCTCAGCCCCGCCCAGGTGTAAACAGGCATTGACCCAGAGAGCAAAGGCAGAGGCAGCACACTGTTTATTCCTGCTGTGTGATAGGCTGTTAGATCCGTCCATGTGGAGTAAAAATGTTTATCATTGTTATCATCATACATTTTATCGCAGTCCTGTATCGAGATTGTTTTATCACCCAGCCCTAATGTGAACCTATCCTTTAATTTTTGTCATAAATATATCATTAAGTATCTCTGTCAATAAGAACACCTACAGTATTGCTGATAATTCATGGTGTTGCACACAAACATTGGCTCAATCATCAATGTGTGATAGGCTCATTACGTTGGTGTGTATATTCTGTGCTGTCTGAACTGTCTTCTCTTTGTCTTTCTCCTCCCCTTCTCGTTGCCATGCCCCTAGACTCAGGATGTAAGTCCAGAAGATGTAGATTTAGAGAATGAGCCTTGGTATAAATTCTTTTCAGAGATGGAATTTGACAAAGCGGTAAGTGGTCGCTGTCTTTAAAGTGACAGTCTATTGTATTTTATTGCATGTGATAACATCCATGTTCAAATAATGCCTAAACAAATTGTGTCTGTCTATAAGGACTACTCCAGTTTCCACTCCCACCCGTTCCACGATACTGTACTGAAAAATTGATTCTGCACATAAAAAGTTATGTGGCGGCATGCGTGAGGAAAATATGTTTCCTCTTGAACTAAATTTACTACCATCTGTCTCATCAATGTGGTTTAATGAGACCGACTACTGATCAGCTTTCATGCATCCCTATTTTTTCATCATAATCTCTCTGTTTACTTTAAATTTCCACTCTTTTTATGGACGTATATCAGAAATCCCATCTGTAGCCAACATTGTTTCCAAAAACTTGGTTTAGCAACTTTCATTCCTCATCATCACCTGATAGAATTTAAAAGGATTTTGTCCCCAGTAGTGTCTAAAATAGTAGAGAGATCTATTTTTGCTGTCTTCAAAAGATACTCTCAGAAATTTATTTGTGTCTGTGAGGCTGAGTGAGCACAATCTGCTCAGGCAGTAGGAAACTGTCCGAGCACTTACGTTCGTTGTGGCTTTCACGCAATTTTGATAATGAATATTTAATAAGGCTGATTATTAGGATTTATTGTACTCCAGTAGTCGCACAGGTGCCTGTGATAAAGGACCAATTCAATTATCACGGGGCTGTTGTGAGTTTATCACCCTCATATTTTCTTTACAAGAGGATCTTGCTATCTCCCGCCAACCATGCCAGCACCCCTGTTCTTCCACCCAAGAGGAACACTTGGTTTTGTTCATGTTGATGTGCACCCTGCCAATTAGAATACCTATCATAAGTCGGAGGCCTGGTCAGGACGATTCATCCAGAAGTCACTCTTCACTTGGAGAGGCTGCAGTCCACGCAAGCATTAGGCTCCAGGATAATCCCAGGCCCTTGAAATAATAATTGCTGCATGTCTGCTAGCTGGCATATTTACCAAAATATCCAAACGGGCGCAGGCATGTTGAAGCAGTATACTGTGTCATGGCAAATCCATGCCTCAGGTCTTAGTTGGCACCAGACGAGTGTGGCACCGGCCGCCCATAAACAGATGTTGGGTCTCCTCGCCCTCTGTCAGTCAGAGCCACACCCTGGATCATATGAGGTGTAACAACCACATGAGGTCACATCCCGGCATCAACCGGGCGCAGGGGCACAGTCTCCTCTTCCAAGTTAGCGTATATGTGGAGGAGGTTTAGCGTTGGAGGCGGTCTGACTCTGTCTCATGGCAGCCTGGATGTTTGCCAGATGAGTTCGGCTTGATGACTGGCTCCTGTTTAATGTCAAAGTCACTTCTAAAGCTGCACCTGGTATGTGCAGTATTTGACCTTAAGGCCCAGCCAGACACACTGACTCATTGGAGTTTGATTGACATATCAGTACTCACTGTGTATTAGTGTATTAGTGGAGGAGCGATATGGCTGGAAGTGTGCAAAAACAACAGCGCTCAGGAGTTAAATAAAGTGCTAGGCCTTCATGGCTCTGGTCCAGTTCACTCTTGTTTTTATTAATAACCCTTAAAGTGCTGTGGAGAATGACTTCTACTTATGAAGAAGTATTATAAAATGGGTAAACTTTTTCACAGTCTTAAAAGTTCAGCTGATTCCTCTGATCCACAGTCTTCTTGTGGTTTTCTCACTGCTATCTAACCAGATACATAATTATACGTTAGATAATCTTACAAGACTTCTTTATCCTGTTTTGTCAGTTCATCAGTACTCGTCCACTAGTGGCCACTTCAGGTCACCTAATAGCCACTGAGTAAGAGTGACACCTGCGTATAATCACACTAATGGTCCTCTTGATTAATATTAACACGTCCTAGGTTCAACCGGAGTCTGAAAGCACATCCAGTGACAGTCACGGTCAAACGCAGGCTTGTCGATATACGTGGCTAGCTGTAGCTGGAATTCCACGCATAACTATGGTCAGGAAGGGCATTTTTGACCCCCTACGACCGACAGAGTGACTCCATCTGTTGAGCATATGCTGACGAGGGGCCTGCTGCCACACTGTCTCAGCGCTGAGTTACAGAGAGCCGCCCCCTACCACCTGACATATTCTAAAGGAGGCAACCGTAAGCCCGCCAGCTCACTGTGCTGTCATATTTAACCTCTGTTATACACTTAACCTTTACCTTTAAGCATTTAGTGCAGATGAGATGTGGGGAGCTTGTGGCTATAACAGGCCCCTCACACTGGGGGAGCTGTTTGTTTTCATGAGGACATATCAACACAAATAAGGTGCTGGAAAGAATGAGATTCATGTTACCATGACCTACTCATGATTGCTATTTGTGCGGTGCACAGCAGCCGCAGCTCTGAGTTGTTGGGGTGGGGGGGACACCTGTTAGGAAACATGTACAGGAAATTCTGCAGAAACGTTGTCATCGGTGTTCCACTGACTCACCAAGGCCATCATTCGTGTCCATATACAGCTTTGGACATTTCATACTGTTACTGCTTTACGCAAGTAGTAGAGAGTTTCATCTTCTATGTGCATCTTTGTCTGATATATTAAACCAGTTTTTGCTCTTTTACACTCTTTCCCCCCCAGTCTCTTATTTGCGACCTTTATTTCATAACTGAATATAAAACTGCAACTGTCTCAGAGTCATGTGATGTTAAGTATATAATTATAGTTAGTACTTAAGGATTAGTTTGAAACAGTTTGACCCTTTTATATGCAGAAAACTTCACATAAATGAAGGCATCTTGTAAATAACCAGATTAAGATTCCATTCCTTTACTCCAGATAAGCCTTCCATGCTTGTTTCCTGTTTACTTTCCACTGATGCTGTGTGTGTGTAAGCCCAATTACCCCGGGGTGTCAGAGGACACTATCTTCTCCCCCTGATATCAGATTTGAGGGGATACAAGATGTGGCGGAGCAAGAAAGAGCTGCAGATTATTCAATGACACTGGTGTGTTCCCTGAGTCGACATGGAACATTTGGCTTTATAAATAGATCAGACTATAGACCTGCCAGCCTGATGTTCTGTTCTTATAAAGATAGGCATTTATTCTGAAAGGTTATTAATGATCATCCTGCCCTGGCAACTAAGTGGAAAGGCATGTTGTGGCAAATGAGCTGTTGAGAATGCTCCTTGTCTGGTCATCGGTGTGGGAAGAGGAGGCTTGGCCACGCCGTGGGGAAGTGGATGTGGTATTAACAGCAGGGCCGGGCTGGCTGGGATGGGGATTGTGCAATCGTATTTGCAAACAACACTTGCGCTCTTATTCATAGTGCCCGTGTCACGTCTGTTATTTTTACCTGCTGTGACGTCCGAAAAGAGGAAAGCAACAGAAACAGTGGGCTAAAATTAGTTTGCCATTCAAAATGCTGGTGGGTGCTACCACACTGAGTGATCACCCCTGTGTTTTGGAGTTAATATCTGCTCTTAAATACCAACTACATCTACTCTTTTTCTCCTTTAAACATTTATTCACTCACAGTTTCTTTTTACCTTTATATTTTTGTCTTTATAACAGTGTTATTATCTGTTTCTACAATGTTTCACTGTATTCTTTACTTCGTCAGTAAGCATTTGTGTCTCTTGACTCTTTAAGTGTGTGAGACAGGGTGTCGAGTGTGTGTGTGTGTGTGTGTGTGTGTGTGTGTGTGTGTAATTTGGCCTGCTTGCACCACCAGCTGGTTAATTGTCCCCCGGTCTGGTCCAGTGGTAATGAGAGTGACTCAATACCAGACAAAAGAGACGGCTTCACTGGGAGACAGCAGCCCATTGGCTGAGCTTGTGACAGCCCCCTCCCCGCATGGGCGCCCCCTGACCGATGCACACCCACCCGCCCACTCGCCCCCCCACCCCTCCACTCTCCTCACTGCCGCCTGTTTTCTCCAACTTGCATGCAGGCCAAAACACACGCTTACTCCTCCATGCCAAGCCCCGTCCAGAGAAGCTAAGAACCCCGGCTGCTCGAGACAAAAACCCAGAGCAGCGAGTGAACGCCACAGAGGGGAAGAAGAGAGAATCTGGCCATAGCTAATGCTCCTGCCTCTGTTCTAGCTGGAGGAGAGCTTCCTGTGGATCTATCAATGACTTCTTTGTTTGGTTTGTTGCAGAGTGCCCCTTCTTTCAGCCCCCTGGAAACAGCCTCCGACCTGCAGCAGTAGTAAGTTCATGCCTCCTTCTTATTCCAGTACTTGTGCTTTCAATCTTGCTTCCTCCTTCCAGTAGGTTGGTGATTATTTAAGGCATGTTATGGGGATAAATGTCAGTGAGAGATTTCTCCACCCTGTAGAGCTCTCCCGCCTACTGCAGGGGGACTCCTGCTTCCTGAGGAGATCCTGTTAATAAGGCAAAAAGCTCGCAGAACAGTGTGTCCTCTGTCTGTATGTCATGGTGTTTTTTGAGGGGGCTGGGTGGTCATAGTGTGGAGACATGGCTGCTATGTGGTGATTTATTTAAAGACAGCAACCTGGATGTCACTGGGAAAGAGGGAACTCGCCCAGCTGCTGCATAACTTAAAAACCGTTATCTCCTTCTGAATGGGTGTGTGTTCAGAACTATGACCAGCAACTGGATTATGAAAGAGGATGCTGGCTGTTATTATAGCAAAGCCTACCGAGCCCTTGATCTTTTTCGCTTTTGTCTGACGAGATTGACATCTTCTATTTCTGTTTGTGTAATAAAATGTAAGGAATTTAGGACTGAGCCATGGGGACTGTCTCGCGCTACAGCCTGGGGAAAATAAACTTCTCCCTCCATTTCCGCTAAGAACTTTCCATCTGTTACAATCATTATGTCATCATGGCCAAATATTTGACAAGAGATTCCCCATCCAACTTTTTAATCCATTGATTCCTCGTTCAGTTTTGAAAGGAAGAGGCTCCTGATGACGGGGTTGGTGGATGTTCGCTCACCCAGACTTTTCAAAGGAAACCTCAAGTCATAAACTGACTTCCTTCAAAGGCACATATGTTTAGGGCAGGAAGTTTTTTCTTCTTTGGGGTCTGTTTGAAATCAGAGATGTTTTGAAGAATGTTCTTGTTAAGATATCATTTAATTTAAAAAAGCGAAACCACACGTGCTAGTGTTGTGTTATTAGATGAATGAATGAGAAAATTAGCAGTTTCAGACCTTAATTAAACCCAGTGTGGGTATAAGATAGTTATTATGTAAGAAATATGCTCAACAGCTAAAATAGCAAGTAGATGTTGTATTATGGATGTATATGGAAGATTAACATAAATAATGATGAATAATAATAATCACAAATCGTTTGTATGGTCTCATATTAACAGCTTCATTGTGATTCAAAAGTTCTATAATTGGCATTCACCTCCTCAGTATTCCAGGTAAATGGATAAACATTACAGTTAATCTGCCGTAGATACTGTCACTGATTCTCAGGCCGGATACTGACTCACCAGAACCTTCCCAAGAGACTTTCTTATAATCTTGCATAGCTCAACTGCAGATTTCCTGTATAGCATTTGCATGAATTCTTGTATGTAACCTAGAACCAACGTGATTTTAATGGCTCTCTGCAGTCAGCATTGTACATATTTTTTCTAGCAGCTATGAAAGAGCTTCTTGTTGGGGTAGTGGAACAAGGAGAGTAATGTATCCATACGTTTGTGCAAGCTTGTAAAACTCTATAAAACTTGTGTTGGCAAGACTTGGCAACACTGCAGATTTAAAACACATTTAGGAAAATACATTCATCTTTCTCCTAGTTAAACTGGTTTGTATGTTGTTGTTTTTTTTTAAATTGCACCTAGATGATACTGTCAGTCTCTGTTAGCTTAATGACCATGTTTGTCTGTACAAATAGAGGAGCAGGCTGAGTGACACATGAGCGGCATGTGAAAGAGAGTAAACCTGAGAGTTGTACAGGTGCAATGCAGGGGCTGATGCACCATGTGGGAATGTTCAGAGAATATTTATAGAAATCTGTCCTGTTGGCCTCTCTGGAATGCTAAGATATGTGTGGTAGCCAGTGCCTTCTCTCAACATCAGCCTCCAAATTCTGCACTTTCTTTCCCAAGTCTGCCTTTTTCTGTCTCTGATTATTTTGTCTCCCACAAGTCTGCGAAGACAGGAATTACCTCAAGATATACCAAATGAGAACCATATGACGGCTCATTACCCAATTTGCCCACCTCTGTTTATCATAAAAACATGGAGCACAAGTGAATGAATTGAACTGTGTTTAATTAACCGTCTGCGTTCTTCTCACCACCGTCTAGCTCCTCGAGCAAGTCTGGACACAGCGAGGTGGAGAAGGACGGTGGATCATCCACGAGCGAGCCTGTGGCTCCAGAATGCGACCGCCATGTTTACAAGAGCGTCCTGGAGGGCGGCGACATTCCCTTACAAGGTCTGCGGGCCCTAAACAAGCGGCATGGCAGCTCTTCCTCCTCTAAAGGTAGGATACCAGCCACTTTACATATGTGGCCAGTAAAATGGCAGGTGTGTGTGTGTGTGCGTTTATGGATGCAGGAGCTAGACAGTACAGCCATTAAAGGCCTTTCCTGCTGAGACAGAACCAATGAGTTACAGACACTGATGTTGGACCGTTCAAAGTGTCAGACAGGGGTACATGTGTTTCCGTTTACCTTTCTGTTGGAATCCACGCATTTTCTTTGCTCCCAGACCTCACAGCATTGGCCAATCACCTCGCAGCATTCATTCGCCCTGCAGCTTTTGATTTATTATTGATGCCATGGATGTTTTCATCAAACGTGTACTGGCCATCTGCTTTGGAAAACTCATGGAGGGAGTGAGGTTGTCTTGCTAAGTTGATGGAAGCTAACCTTGGGGATTTTCCCCGCCTCTTGCTCCGGTTGTGAGCCGCCAGTCGCTAGGCAGGTTTAGGGCAAGACTCCAGAGCGCTCCAGTGCCAGGGAGCGGAGGGCCAGTGAGGGAACGGATGACAAGGGGGACGAGCGAGATAAACACAGCTCTGCTCCTCAAAACCCGGCCAGACAGGGGTGAGATAAACAGGAGGGACACAGAGGGTGGGTAGGCATGAGGAAGTCAGCTGTCAATGTGAGGTCAGTGGCTGGAATGCTTGCGCACATGGCCTGGGAGAGAAGAGCTGGGGGAGGAGCGGCGATGTAAGGAAAAGAAAGGAAGGGACAGTGTGACCCAGTGTATGTCAGTACATTACATCTGGGAAGACACACAACACATGTCGCTTTAGACACTGTCCATTCAGAGTTTGGTTTCCACAGTAATATATTGACCCAATCTTTTAAAAGTGGAATCATTTACATCATCAGTCTTGCGACAAAGACATATCAAAATAGTTACTTTAGCTTGTAATTGTAGAACCATGCAGAAAATTGATTCGGCAGTCCAGTCAACTGACTAGCACGCTCCTTCATTCGCCTCCTGCCCAAAGAAATAATCAAGTGCTAGACAACAAACACTTCATCATGTGTTTCTGTCTTGTGCTCACGAAAAAAACGTATTAATCTTTGTGCTTTAAAGACCTGAGCCTGAAGACTTTTCCTTACCCAGAAGTCTTTAGTCGCCACATGTCGTGGATGAAATCTAGTTTACTTCCTCAGCGTGTGTTTTTCTGGTAGATATGGATGTGACAGATGGGTCACGCATGCTACAGAAGTGTCTCACAGCATGTGAAAGTGTTGTGTCATTTCCTTGTTCCATCTGTTGAGCTGTCACAAACGTACTATAGCCGGGAACTGACTCGAGTATTTCTCAGAGGTTTTTGACAGTCGGATTTTACTGGCCAGTTTGGCTCAGGATACTTTTTTTTTATTTACAACTGTGTGTGGGGGAGCGGTGCATTAACAGCGGTGCCACAGGCCATTTATCACTGCAGCCGTCTGTGTAATTGCTAAAAGTAGAGGAGAAGAATATGTGTAGGAGGTTAAAGTGAGACAGGCAGCAGTCAGGTGGGAGCCCTTACATAAATACAAAATAAGTAATAAAAAAGATATGAACAGGTTTTTTTCTTTTTTTTGTTGTTGTAATTTTGCACTGATACTGCAGTCGGTGTTAAGAATTCCTATATTACCTCCAACATCACATAACATTCCATGGCATATTGCTGTTTTAAAACTTTATGTTTCGCTTGTTATGTTGTTGTTCACGCCGTTACTGATAATAATAATGTGTTAGACAGTAAATTTCTATTTTGACAAAGCATTATTCTTCACTGCAGTGCCATGCTGTTACAATATAACAGTCATCTATTACTTGATGCACAATGCATCAAGCCTGCTTCCTCTTCTCATCTACTTTTGATTGAACTTGGTCTTTACTTTAGAAATGTGCCTGACTCTGTTTTAGTGTGTGTGAACCTGTGACCATTGTAATCTAATATGTTGTTTATTCTGTTGTCCTGCATGCTTGCCAGTGGATTATAAAGGTGGGAATGGCTATATAATTTCACCCTGCTCCTCTGTAAATAGTCGATCCGGTCTTGCCAGTAATGCAATAGGTAACCAGTGTAAAAGTATGAAGCCTCTATCTGCTGCCAAAGCCTGCATACCCCAAATCCTGCCCTCTAAATTCAAGCCCAAGCTGCTGCCGCCCAGTGGTGACAGTCAGGAAAGCAGGACTAAAGCTGTCAGGCACCCAAAGGCCCACAGCTGCGAGGATCTGTACACAGGGCCGTGTCACACAGACTTTGTTGGGGCAGAGCAAAGGGAGAATGGGCAACATTCAGACTCCAGCTGTGGCCCCGAGTGCGTGGAGGGCCTCAGGAATGTTTCCCCTGCAATTAGGAGGAGCGCATCAGAGTTTTCCAGCCTCTACAGGACCATGCATCACATCCAGCGGCCCAGTTCGGCCGGCTGCAGCCCCCACGGCAGCGTCCGCAGCCTGGCCTCTCTTTTTGAGAAGGCAAAGGCAGACGGGGGTGAGAGGTCAGAGGCGGAGGACGGGGGTAACATTCCACGGGATGCGGTGTCGTCACGGGTCAGCGAGTTTGAAATGATAATCCAGCGGTCCAGCTCGGCGCCTAGCCGCTCCTCCTCCCTCCCTACCCTGCACTCCGGCCACAGCCACAGCCCCAACCACACCCCCGCCCACCTCTACATGGCGACTGCAGTGTCAGCGGAGTCCCTTTTGGTAGCTGACGCCACCCAGACGGATGCCTGCACCCCAGTGGAGGCAGAGAGAAAGAGCAGTGTGGAGGAGGCCTTGTCACCAGGCAGTGTGACTGTGGAGGATGCTGCTTCCTCCTCAGAGGACGGACACAATGTCAGGACTGAGTCCCCGTCTAACACGGAGGCCGAGGTTGAGCAGATCTTCAGTAAGAGTTCCCCAGAACTGATCCACCAAAATGCCAGTGGATCAAAGAGTCCCTCCGCACTGGTTACAGCATCCCCTCCACAACACAACCATATCCACCACCACCACCACCACCTCCTGCACCACCTGAACCATCAACTCCTCCTCAAACCCAGCAAATGCAAAGGCTCCTGCCCGGCCTCCTACACCCGCTTCACCACCATCCTCAGGCACGAGAGGCAGCAGGCCACGACACAACAGGAGAGGCCGCCACCCCCGGAGAAGAAGACCACGCTGCCTGGGAACCTCTTCCTCATGGGCCCTGCTCCGTTCAGGCTGCGGAAGAACCTGCAGTCCCACCAAAGTCGTAGGACCCTGTTAGCCACCAAGGTGACTACGGATATGCAGTGGCCCCGCACTTTGTCTCCCGAGCTCAGACCTCTGATCCCTCAGCGCCTGTCCTCCCTGGAGGTCCTGGAGAGGCTGAGCAACGGGGAGGGAAGCAACTCTGACCACCTGAGTAACGGGCAGGGCTTGGACGCCAACGGGAACCTACTGCAGCCGCTGGCAGCTCACCGCAGAGGTGGCTATCTCCATCCCTTCACCACTGTCACCCTCCTCTCTCCTCCCTCCTGTGGTCACTCATTTATCTCGCCTCTCTCTTCACCTTGTGTCCCTTTTCTCCACAAAGCGACGCCGCCGCCCTTCATCTCTAGTCTGTGTGGTGTGTTTACAAAGTGACAGGGAAGCCTCCGTCTCATTCTGAGTGTGCTGTTTGGTGCTCTTCCATTTCACTGTGAATGAGTATGGTCCCATAAACCCATCAGTACACTACAGTGACTGTAGGAGGTTCAGGCAGCTTTTGGTAATGTATATATCTCCTGGTGACATCAGATTTGAGTTGTATGCAAGAGTGCTAGAGCCTGCGTACGCATTACATCAGTACAGACCTAATTCTGTGTTTTGTTATATCATTATGATATAAGATTTTTATGATCCATAATGATTTGTCAAATCTTGTCCTTACACAGGCTTTGACTTTGACTTTATAATGACTGTAATCTACAACCTCAGCATCCCTCATAATGTTTACGCAGGATGTAAATAACTTTGCATACTCTCTCTCAAATTGATGTCTCACCATGTCTGTATCTTATTTTTTCTGTTTTGGGAACAATTTACATCTGCCATCTTTCATTCTCTTGCCATGAAAGGTTTTGTTTTAGCCCGACAGGATGTTCCCTGCTTTGATTTCTCTTACGTAACAGTCGGTACTACACCAGACACAAACCTGAAACATTGATAATTTGTTTCTCGTGGCCCTTTCTGGGACACAAAATGAAGCATCTACGGTGGTGTGGGGAGCAAATTAAGTCATGAACATACCTAGATGTATTTAATAAAGGTGAAACTTCTGTAAGCTAATGGATGCTGGTTGGTCGATCAGTAAAACCATGATGTCATGTTTATTTTTTTGGCCGAGATACAGTAGGTTTCACATTTTCTTTCCTGCGTTTGTTTTGTCATGTACACACATCGGATCATTCTGTGTTCATTCCTATGTGCATGCAGGAATACATTTGGCTTTTTGGATGTGTGTGTGTGCTTTTTTGTTTCAGTCTTGCAGAGATTATGCCGTTCATTTAAAGCATGCATGGTTGTATTTATTGTGTATTTTTATGATTCTGTTTCTTTGGAATTAAGGAGTTGACTGCAATATCATCATCTTATATTTGAAAAGTTTTTGTCCTTGAGTTGGGTTTGTCTTGAGGGTGGTAGTGAAAATGCTTCACAGCATTACCCACTTTCTGTTTCTTTTCCAGACTCGTCCCCAGCACATGGGGAGAGCCAGGACGAGGTGTTGCGGAGGCGTCATGGCGACAAAGAGGTGAATTTTTAACTTTCCTAAATTACACCAGACTGACTGAATGCTTTAGTAAAGAGGGCTGTGTTATGAATGAGGGAATCATATATTATACATAACAAAGAATGTGTCACATGAATAAAAGAGTGGAGGAGACCCATATCTGGAGGGGACAAACAGTTCAGTCTGGTTTCCTGGCAGAAAATCTTGGAGGAGCAGAGGCGGCTGAAACGGGAACAGGAAGAGGCTGACACAGCATCGAGGCGACACACAGGCATTGTCCCGACGCACCACCAGTTCATCACCAACGAGCGCTTCGGAGACCTGCTCAACGTCACAGATAACACAGAAAAGAGGAAATCAGGCATAGAGGTACAATACAGGGCCGCGTCTTATCCTTCTGTAAGCAGGAAAAAAGACGGCAGATGCTTTGTCAGTTTGTGTGTGGGTCAGGCTGTGAGGGGGTGACGGGCTTGTCAGCAGGATTTCTGCACACACAGATGGCTTTCTCCTCAGGGTCAAACATTCAGAGGATGAGAGCAGATCGAACAGATAAAAGGCCAAAATATGAGTTGTTGAGTTTATCACAGAATATTTCCAATAAACTTCCCGACTTCACTTCCACTGTGCACGCTGTTTCCAACCCCACATCTATACAGCGTGTAGATCACTGGTACAAGTTATGCCCTTGTTGTGTTTACCAAGGTGTGCCTGCTCTCTTGCCAGGCCAGTCCCACAGTAAACAACCCACAGTAGCTTCTTAGTGGGAATGCTCCAGAGGACAAGTAACCCAGTCAGTCACAAGCGCTTCATTCCTGTCATTGCTATGATATTTATGTTCATACGAGGCCCTGAAAAGACAACTCGGGCAGATTTACAGCTCACAACAAATTCCAGAAGAAGCTTTTCAGCACACGTAAATGACAAAGCCCACAGAGTATAGTAAACTAAGATGTAGGTACATATGGTTATTTAGTCTTCTGAATATCTTTTACAATGCCAAGAATCATATTTATGTAGTTTTAGTAATAAAATAAGAGTTACTTTCTTTTTTATATCTACACAGAGAACTCCAGCCATGGCTCGCTTTGACTTCAGAGCAGAAAGTCTAAAGTAAGTGCAAATAATCAGAATTTGTAGATTGTGTATGTGAGGGTAGGAAATGCTATTTTTATATCTATTATGAAACTCACAGCAAGTGCTGTTTGTTACACAGATGTTGGATTAGATCAGTTAGAAGGTGTGATGATTCTGTTATGTTGTCTCCACCTTGCGTAGTCTTACATATAAGCAGGCCATGCTGTTGTGATTATTGGCACATGTTCTAACTTCTACTTCATAGGTGGGGTCAGCAACTTGATGCCAAAACGTACAATACAATCACAGGAAATAACTGTTTAGAATAGTAGAATAATGATAATAGATGGACGTCTTAACGTTTACTTGAATGTGACTGAATCCCACCCATCGGATACTGATAAGCAGATTAGCTGTGGAGTGTTATTAAACACAGGTCTGGATCAGATGACACAATTTTCATTTTTTTAAAATTGTTTGTTGATTTCATTTCATGTGTATAACTAATCTCTTTGGGCCATTTTTAGGGAATTACCGTTTCAGAAAGGAGACATCGTCTACATTATTCGACAGGTGGATCAGAACTGGTATGAAGGGGAGCATCATGGGAGAGTTGGCATTTTCCCTCAAAGTTACGTTGAGGTATGTGAGTTCTCTGTGTGACTCTTCAAAGAAAAGCAACGAGGACAAGTTATTGAGATAATACGTTTTTTAAAATACATTATCTATAAATAGATATTCTATGTATTTCTCAGTTGCAGTTTTAGAGATGTTTTGCATTCTGCTGCACAGCGTGAATCATTGTATTTTCTTGTTGTTTGTGGCCCTCTTCAGCTCCTTCCCCCTACAGAGAAAGCCCAGCCAAAGAAAAGTGTCCCAGTGCAGGTACTGGAGTATGGAGAGGCAGTCGCCCGCTTCAACTTCACCGGGGACACGGTGGTGGAAATGTCCTTCAGGAAGGTATGGGCAAACTGAAGAACATTTGGTAGCGTTTAAATTAACTGAGATGTTTGATGCTTTCATTTCTTTAGTATTCATATAAGGAATTTCATCACAACATTTGTTCACATGATGTTCTGAACCCACAAAATGCGTATCCTCAGGGAGAGAGGATCACACTGATTCGTAGAGTTGATGAAAACTGGTATGAAGGCAAAATCTCAGGCACCAACCGCCAAGGCATCTTCCCCGTCACCTACGTGGAAGTGCACAGACGACCCCGAGTCAAGAATGGGGTGGAATATCCCGACCCGCCTGTCAGCCAGTCTCCACAGCGCAGCACCAATGCTTCTCCTCAGGTAAAGACTCGAAAAACACAGGATCCATTCATGGATGTAGTGAAAAGTTGACCCACAGATTTTTATCACTATTGAATCTTTGAATCCAGAAATTCTCCTCTATGTTCACCTTGACATCCACACTTTTAATTTGATTTTTTTTGTCTAGTGAATTTGTCTCATCTTTCGTTCCCTCCTCTTTCTCTCATCCCCTCTTCTCTTTGCTTCCATCTTCTTCCTCCTATTGCTCATGAAAGCTGTATCGTAATCGCCTGACCACCTCCCCCTTGCCCCTCCCTCGCTCCCCCCGCCGCTCCGTGTCCCCCGAGGTCCACGCTGTCTCCTCTGAATGGATCTCCCTGACCGTGGGAGGCGGGAGCCCTCCTGCCGCTCCCACCCCTCCTCTGCCACCGCTGCCCACCGTGTCCTACCGCTGCGGCGAGTACTTACCCCCACCCTTCTCTGCCAGCCCCGTGCCTCCCATCACCGGCAGCCCATATTGCGTCTCCCCCATGGCCTCCCCAGCCGCCTCCCCCCTTCCCCCACCTTACCCACCCAGACCCAACTCGACCACTCCCTTCCTCACGTTCACCCCACCTCAGGGGGAGGACTTCCTGCTCTCCCCTCCCTCCCCACGTCTGTCACGCAGCGTGAGCCCCTGTGGCGGGCCGGTGCTGGAGGGCTGGCTGAGGGGGGAGAAGGAGTTGACAGAGGGGGAAGGCGCAGAGGGGGACAGGGGCCACGCAGCCCCGGGCAGCAGGCGAAATAGCCCTGCAGAGGTATCTTCTGCATGGTGTGCGGTGTTGCATCTCAGGCTCACTCTGAAACATGGGCTTTTGGCCACAGTTTGATTCAGATAAATAAATGTTCGATGAGGCTGACATTGACGTGTGGAAGATGTGACTAACTGGTACATTTGACCTGAAGTTTATTTTAGCTGTGTCGAGAGATGAATCTGCTGGTGTAGTGCAGGCAGAATAAGTTAAAACTAGCCACACTGCTCAAGGCTGCAAGTCTGCATGTTGTTGTGTGTGAGCGCTACTAACATGCAACTGTTTTACAGTGCTTCTCAGTGTTTTTATAGTGACTTTCAGATTCCCTAGCTGACTAGGACTGTAAGAGGAGCTATTGTGCTTGCATTTCCAGGATTGATTTGAAAGCTCAGGTTTCTTTCTCTTTATAAAATCCAGCGTTTGGTCGCATGTTGTTGTTGTTCAATGCAGAGGTGTGACGACTTGGATGCCGTCCAAGGTTGGAAGTTTATTTAGGACAGTGACATGTTTATTAGTGAGTATTTATAGATTTCACATGTTGGCTTCTGTTTCAAAAGCTGCTGTAAGGTTGAAATTTTCACCTACAAGGAACTGCAACCTGACTGTGAATGCAGTCTGACAATGTTTACAGCAGGTGGATACGTGGTGCGATCCACAAGAGAGAGATGCTTTTATTCTGAAGTGTCCTTCCTGATTTGACATTTCTGTGTTGCAGTTTGTGAGGAATGAGGCCGACCATCATGGACGGAGCTCCAGAAGCCCTGTGATGCTGTTTGACATCCAAGATAACAACAATGTTAACTCATTTGCGGTAAGCAAGAGCAGAGTTCTCCTTGATCTCCACTGAAGATTTACAAAAACATTTAACCCATCATCTTCAAAAATCCATTTGACTGACCTCATCCTTAAATTAGATATTAGATATTAGAGCACCTTTTCATTATAGTTTGACATTTCCTCCTCTCATCTAACTCTGAGCAAGAATACCCAAGAGTGCATTTACCCAAAATGTCGAACTATTCCTTTAAACTCTACCTGTCATTTTCCCTTAAATACTGCATGCTCATTCTGATGAGTATCCTGTAAAAAGGTGAACTAATATTTCATGTTTCCTGTCTACATGCTCTCACTCTGGTGTCTTGCCTTTTCATGCTTTTCCTCCTGGCCTCCACCAACGTCTCCTCTGCTTTTTCCTACTGGCTTTTAACGGATCACTTCCTTTTCTGCCTTACTACTCACTGGACCTACCTTCCTGTCTCGCCCTTCGTCTCCCTTCCCCTCTCTAACTCCTCACCTCCACCCTCAACTTCACCTCGGCCTCTCCCGGGACTCTCGGTGGGGCCGCTGTCTGTCTTTCTATGATGACTTCACCTACTACTTCTACTACTACTACTACTAGGAGGCAGTGTGTAATGAGATCTTGAATATAGCTGAGACCTCGGTGAGGTATTGCAGCACCCTGTCCCACCACCCTCATGACTCTGTCCATAGACTGCACCCCCACCCCAGTAAACAATCTCTCATCATTTCCCAGCAACCCCAGTCCCACAGCAGCAGCCCGGAGCCGAGCCGTCTCAACTGTGGAATGTGAGTAAGATCTGGGTTTCAGTTTCAGTCATGTTTTTTCTAGTAACTTAAATGACTCACCTTTCAGTTTGTACTGATTTTACCAATTTATCCTGCTCTAGTTTCCAGGCTCTATACAGTTATGTCCCGCAGAATGAGGATGAGCTGGAGCTGAAGGAGGGAGATCTCGTCAGTGTCATGGAGAAGTGCGATGACGGCTGGTTTGTCGGTATGTGTCGCAGGATAGATTCCACAGAGGTGCAGTCACACTCGCTGTGTCACATTAATCTATATAGGGTTTCTGCAGAATGACAGCAAAGGATTGCACGTGTGCAATGTGGATGCTCAGGGCTCCGGCAGAAGTAGAGTCATTTTCACAGCGTCACAACCTTCCATATAAGGTTTCTAGAGAATGACAGTAGATGATTGAGTGCGACGTACGCGCATGGGTCATGCAAATAAGTTATTTTTGTACTAAAATCAAGGTCATCTTAGCCTTTAACCTGAGAACGAGTCATTTCACTTTCTTATGCCTGATCCATGTTTCTTTTTCTGTTTCTCTCCAGGTACCTCAAAGAGGACAAAACAGTTTGGGACTTTCCCCGGGAATTACGTGAAGGAGGTGAAACTGTAAAGATATCTAATCCGGCTGTAACACACGGTTGCCTGTCAAGCTTGGGAAGTCATAACTATCGCGCATGGCTGTTGGTTAGCATAGTCATTTAGCCAGGCGAATCCATTTTGTCTGGGAAAGTGATCGGTCGGCCTGAGGTATGTCAAACTGCACGAGGCGGGGACAGAGACGGCTCACTGCCCAAACCTCAGCGTGGTGTACACCTTGACCTTGATTTTACACACTTGTTGACAGAGTTCGTCCGTCTCCACGTGTGGAATTTCTCTGTGAAAACCTACCACAAACTAGCTTTTATTGTACAGATAATAGCTTCCATTTTGTCCAATGTAATATAAAATACACAAGTGTTTACGTAGCACCTCAGTCTGGAGGCCGGCAGCAGAGCAGTGTATGGATCAAAGAGTGGATCTTATAACCTGAACTGGACTTTGGAGGATTCAGAATGTATTTTTTGATGCGATGTTGGGTTGGAGCTGTTTGTCATGAGCTACCTTTCAGGTCCAGAGGTGTTTATCCCGATTAGCTAAGTGTGATGCAATCCAGGCATCTCACGATTCAAAGACATTTTCAAGTCTTTTAGTCGTCGCCTCCAAAAGAAGAACTTCAGTGTTTGGATCAACGTACCGTACATGTATGAAATTTCATGTGGTGGACAATTTTCCTTAGTTTATATTTGAGAAAATGTCCTCCAGAGTTTAAATACTTAAAGCCTTATGTATGAAGCCCCTTTAGAAACTGGTCTAAAATAGTGTACCTGTTTTACTTCCTGTTACATTATCTGAATCATCATAAAGTCATTATTTGCTTCTGTTGAAGAACATCACAGCATTCACATCTCAGTGTAACCCAAAAGCTTTAGATACTGGTTCAGTATTGCCTTTGTTTTCTATTCAAAGGTGGTTTTACACAGTCATGATGAGAAAATGTTGAAGTGTGCTCTAAACTTGTCTTTCTCAGTTGCCAGAGCAAACACAAATACAGGACCCATGGACTGTGTTGCAGGTCTGATAAAAGTGAGAAACTGCCTGTGTGCACATCCTATATTTTCAGAAACTATTTATTCGTCCTTTTATACCTCTTCTGTCAAAATCGAAGTGAACCGTGTTCGCTGATGGCGGATGCCTTAAAGGTAGCTGGTGGTAGATGCCTGGCTCCAGCGCAACCACAGGACAGGCGTGGTAGCACTTAACTTCCTGTTTGGACATTTAGGGAGATCCCACCTAACAAGATCAAAGTATATTAATCAGTGATGACACAAAACAAAAGCTATTTAATGTGTTAAGTAAAGCCAACAAGGTGTCTTTGACAATAATCATAGTGATTTTTAAGAGCATATTGAGATTTTAACGATGCCCTTACTGACACGATTGTATGTTTTAGCCGTGTAAATGTGTACAGAAAACTTTAAGAGGCCTTCCAAATATGGCTACATATTTTCATATGTAATGACTACAACTTGGGTAATAGAGTTAGTGGAATGATTTAAACAATAAGGTCAGCATTAGTTCAGCATGCACTGTAAAATCAGTAAGAGGTTGACAATTCAATTCGGAGCATGAAACATTATCACTTCGCCGCCTTTAGCTTGAAGAGAGCAGAAGTGATGGTGACAGGGTTAACTGTGCTCTCTGAGCTTCAGGAGCTCCCCAATGGAGGACAGCTTTGAATTGCTCTATCAAAGCATCGAAGCCGTCTTCCTGCGAGAACAGAGCTCCCGCATCTCCAGCGCCGTCAGATCCTGTAACAGACACCACATGTCAGAATAGATCCTCTACACACGCAGATTGAAAGATGATAGCTATTGTTTTCCTTTGCTCGTGTTTTTCATCGAATTCCACGTTGTCATCAACCGCCGCACTGTGCTCATCAGTCCTCAGCAGAGCTGTCAGATAGTACTTGCAAATGGTGCTTAGCGCTTGTTGTGACCTGCTTGGATTAGCAGATGGATGCAGATTATAGGGCAATTGCTGAAGAAGTATTTTAACGTCGGTTTAGTTTATACCAGGAGGATTGACGGTGCGAGCTCTCTGATGCTCTTCAGTAGCTGAAGTTGGATCCTTTTCCCAATCAACAAATCTCTAATCAACCGGTGCCAGACTATCAGTGGACCTACCTTTTAGTAGAACCGACAAAATCAGAAACATAATGTGAAGTACTGAAGGATAACCCTCACTAGAAGTGTACGTTTACTCTCTCTTTGTTTTCTGTCTGAATGTGTTAGCTACAGTCATGCAGTGATGATGAACATTGGCCTAATTGGAACATGGTTTGAAGCTGTATGTGGCTAGAACATAAGTGATAAATGAAGTCTAATAATAGATGAAGTACGTTTATTTAAGAAAATTCAGTAGCAATCTGTGTGTCATCCTCTCTGACGTTCGCTGTTGAGACTACGTCGGCCCTTTCTTCCTGTGCAGATCACCACTGATTACTTTGCCAACATCAGCAAGGGAATGTTTTCTCGATACAAAATAATATAGTACACAGCATTATGGGTTTGCCTGTATAGCACTGATATAATATTCAGGTATTTTGTTACACCACAAAAGCATGTTTTTCCCTCCACTGCTGCCTAAACATTTTTGTTCCTGTGTAACTCCAGCTCCGCATGAATGTGCTGTTTGGTTGGGAGTCTGTTGACCTGTAGTCATACCTGCCCTGACAGAACAAAAGGAGGTTCGCTCCATCTCCAACACTTTACGTATATATGATGGCAAATAAACAATCACTCTTTTAGTCATAATCCAACTCACTTTAGATCGTCTCTGTGATCCTGTGCTCCGTAAAACATCACAGGATGTATGAATGTATGAATATATGAATGTGGCCAATGCACACATAATATGTAAAGAAAATGTCTGAATGTTCAACTTGAGAGAACATGCAGGCTTTTTGAGCAGCATGGCACAAGAAGGACTGTAAATATGTAAAATAAAAAAAGATAGACTGCGAGGGAGGAGAGCCTCAGACTGAGCTCCCTGTCACTCGCAGCGGTTTATTTACCTGAAGGATTTTCGGCAAAGCACAGAGTGGAGCATTAACTGAGCACAGGAAGTTTGAACATTACGCTGCCATTTGTGAGGATCATAAATGCCTTATGTTAGATGCAAAATTGTGCCTCATTTTCATTTTATGTTTTTTTTTTTTTTGAATATCACTGAAATGTATCCATGACATATTTAATGTAACCATGGTTTTCCCCATTAGTCCTAGTCTCTGTGACGGGAGACCATTTACTAAGAACTTGTCAGTTACTGTGCAAGTACCTAAAAGTGTGACACAATGCTTTAACTTAATGATTAATAATCATAAGAATGGACTAGTGTGATGAGACGCACAACCTGCAACAGGTTTGGTTTGTTTGCTTAAATTTGCAGTGCTGTTACATTGACAATATTAAAATAAAGATACTATACACTGCTGTGACTTCGGTATTATGCAATATTTAATAAACCATTTAAACCATTTGGTGTGTCACCTGTTTTCATTTCCTACAGAAGGAAGTGGTGCAGCAGTGTGAAGGTTTATGAGCAGGTGCACGTGGTTTTTAAAGGCACATATTCTGTGGCTGTGTAATCTTGGATGTAAATTCTTGTGAGTTAAAGGCGAAGCTGTTAGTCTTTGGGTCAGTGAACTACACATTGTTATCTGATCTTTTTTTGATGTAGTGCATCATTTATTCTACTTTGTGGACAGTAACTGAAATTAATGCTTCAGGGCTGAAATAAGGCAGTAATAAATTTTAGAGGATAACTTTTTCTTCTTAATGTTACTGAGACTACATGAATAATGATGATAAACTTATTTTGGCTGCTGTTTGAGGCAACGTCAAGGGTAAAATCCCATCAATGAAATGATGCTGACAGATGTGTTTTTGCAGCCTTAATACTTTTCATTTCATTTGATCCCCTACATTGTAAGGGCTTTACTTTAAAGCAAACAATTTCAAAGACTTCACTAACGTGGCTGAAGGCCTGTGAAGGATGCACAAGAAAGGACGTGTTTCACTGAGTCAGTGTGCCCGGAGCTTTTCCTCTCCACTTTCAGCAGAGGTCCTCCTGCAGGAATTCAAGGTTTGGGAGCGGCACATTCCACATCCTGGGATTTAGCTCTACCATAAATGGTAAGCTTGCATATAACACGGTGACGCGCCGGCAGGCGGACATCCCTAAAACAAACAGAGGAGCTCATCAGAGAGGGGCAGAACCGTGAGGAGGGATCACTCCGCTCTGCTCTCAAGGTTTTCATTGAGATGAAAAGTTAACTTGATACTAGCATTTTAAGCTACATTTGGGGTATATAATTTCATAATTACATATATAACAAGGATTATTTCACATGTTTTCAAAGGTTTGTATTTCGTAGCTTGGTGGCTTTCTGGTTTCAGTCAGGTGCTTACTCCAAATTCACAAATTTATTCAGGCCAACACAGCTAAGAACCAGACTTTCCAGACTGGATCTCTGAAGCACAAAGGTGATAAAAAAAAAAAAGCCCAATTAGGCACTGTTTGTGTCTGTTTAATAACATTTTGGATCGGACTTGATGTGCCAGTATTGCTCTAGATACACATGGATTTTTAAATGAGCAATAACACACAGGTGTCCTTACTATTTACTTTGTTATATCGGATCCTATCAACAAATGAGTAATTTTGTGTCTGTGATGCTCAGGAAATGTTCGCACATAATAAGGATAACCTTGTGAAATCCCCAAATGTACAATAATTTGTCTCTCACTTTCTGATCCAACTGAAAATATTAATCCTTAAATTAGGGAACAAATGTATTGATACATATTTTTTAAGAAAGAGCTCAAGTGTCCTGATTTAACTGTTCACTGCACTTTTTTTAGCAAGTGTTACTCAAACAGAAATAAATAGTGGATTTGTTGTGGACTATTTTTGTTGAAAACACATGTAATCATCGTCAATATTGACAACAGCAGGAAAATGTATATGGGACTGACTCAAAAAAGAAGTAAAACAAACACACACAGACACAGACATTAGTTGAATCAATTAATTGTTGTTTTTGGTCTTTAAGGAAATATATAAAAGTCTTGGTCGTGGATCCTGTTGTTACTTGACCTGCTGTTCTGACAATAACCTCCTCACATCCCTTGAATGCCTGCTCAGCCTACCCACACACTTATACACGGAGTGAGCCATCTTCTTAATACAGGAACTTCGTACGTTCACTTATCAGCGTGGAAACTTCAAAACCTATTCGTCCAGCAGTAACCTGAGGGTCCAGCCCTCCTTCACACACACACACACACACACACACTCAGACTATCGATCGCTGCTCATGTCACAGGCAGGAGGAAGTGAGACACGTTTGTGAACATACCTCCAGTGGACCTGTGTTAGAAAGCCGCGGTACCGTGATGCCTCTCCGGGTCGCAGTGCAGGGTCCCGGGCCCTGGGGCTTCAGGCTGGTCGGGGGAAAGGACTTCGAGCAGCCTCTCACTATTTCCCGGGTGAGTTTCACTGTTAGCTGCTATTGTAAGTCGGTGTGTCGTGAACCACACCTGGACCAAACTTTCACCTCTCGTTGTTTGTTCCGCTTTACTTTCAGCAGACTAATCGAAACCTAGATAAAGTTAGCTGACAGAGAGCTAACGTTACAAATGCTAAAGTGATGGTTTAATTAAGCTAACGTTAGCTATTGTTACAGTGTCGCTGTGTTGTTAATGTGGGCTTTTGTACTTTCAACTACTTTCTATAATAACTTGTTGTCCAGTCTTTAACTTCCAGCCTTTTATATAGCTGCATTAAAATGAGAGTAGACTAGACTTTTTATGTTATTTGTGATGCATTTTTCATGGTGAATTATGTTTTTTTTTTAAGTAACTGTAAACTTTATTGATCAGATTAACCAAAACAAAAGTCCAAGTATACCACCATTTCATCACTTCTACACTGTCTTAGAAACTTTGGATGTCAAGCTTTTTGTCCATTTGAGTCCTAACTTCAAATTAAAAGCGAATAAGAAGGGGAAAAAATCTAAATGTTCTTTTATTTTGACATCCCTGATTGTCCCTGTTGAACAACTTTTGCAGCCCAGTCTGTCACTGTGAATTTCCCCATTGTGGGACGAACAAAGGAATATTTTCTTATCTTCCATTCTCCATGATATTCATAAATGCAAAGCTTTCTTATGCATTAGACATCTTTGACACTCCTTTCACAGTCATGGATCAGAATATGACCCTCCACTGTGTACTTTGCCTGAGTGGCGGCTGTCATCGCTGTTGTAAATGTTGTTACAGTGGTCAGTTCACTCCACCCATGGAAAAGTGATTAGGAATTCCTGGACTGTGCCTGTGTCTCCCTGCTCTGAGATTTTCGATATGAGTGTCTGCCCTGGAGGCAACTCACAGCCTGAGCCGCTGACTGAAAACACCTCTCTGCAAGTGGCTTTGCCAGTGTGTACTGTAAATACTGAGATGTGTGTAAAGGTTTTTGAAGGTCAGAGTTAAACAATACAGTAGTAGAATGAGGCCCTGATTAGACCAGATGCTTTCAGACTGTGTGGTTACAACTGACTGAAGTTGTTTTCCACGTAAATGATTCTAGTTATAAGGAATCTTTTGGAAAAAAATTTTTTTTAAAAATATGTATAAAAGAGCAGTGTTGTTGAGTACTGTAAATCTGTATAATCCAAACTCACAAAGTTCAAAAAGTTGCTGCAGTTTTTAAATAATTATGTCTCCTGTGTTGTAGGTCACCCCTGGGAGTAAAGCTGCCCAGGCCAACCTGTGTATCGGAGACATGATCTTGGCCATTGACGGAGAACCGACAGAGAACATGACTCACTTGGAAGCGCAGAACAAGATCAAGGGGTGCATAGATGAGATGGTGCTCTCCATAGACAGGTAGGTTGTAGCAACATGTGTCAGTCTGATCTGCATAGCCACGGGGTCTGAGTAAAGCTGAGTAATATGAGACAGCTCAGCCACAATCCAGGTGTTCAGAAAGTGACGTGTTTACGCATGGTTTTTAAAGAGCAGGTCTGTCTTTTGTTTCCCTGAAATCTTAAGCTTGAGAAGTGTGTGTATGCTCAGCTGAGTGTTGTAATTCTGTGTCATGTCAGCATATTACTTCATAACTTTCTGATGGCAAAAGATTTCATACAGCAGGGATGTTGAAATTGAGTCAGCAGGCAGGTTGAAGCAAATATGCTCGTTCAAATGAAGAATGCATTGAACGCAGGGTGGAGTAAACTGTCGAGAAAGCTAAGCAGAGGAAAGTGCCTGTAAAGAGTCTGTTGCATTCAAAGACACAGTCATAATATCATGTTTCAAATGAAGCTATGCAGGAAAACACACCCAGAAACAAAAAACAAAAAAATCAGCTATGTTATATTTAAAGCCAATATGTGTACAGTTATTTTGTGGTTTAGCATTTTTTCAGCAATGAAGTGAATGCTTCCTTGTCTGTCCTCTGTTCCGCAGGTCAGAAATCAAAATGTGGTCGCCACTTTCATCTGAGGAAGGGAAGACACATCCATACAAGATGAATCTTGCATCAGAGCCAAGGGTGTGTGTCTGCTGTCTCAACATCAAAGCTGGATGTAGGACTCGAGCATTTATAATTCCTCCCCCCAGCTCTGTCATTTAGATTGAAATCGGGAAATCCCATTTACAGGTAGCCATGTAGTTTCTGGAAGCCTGCACGTTCCTTCCCCACTACGCCAACAAAGGCTTGTGGGTTTTTTTTTCTTGATACTGCCAACGATGAAGTCATTGTTTACTTCCCAACAGGAGGTTTCCTAGGAGATGGTAGTTTATCAGCCAAGCTCTGACGCAAGCCTCAGTTCCTGCTCGCTGAGTGGAAAGTTGAGGCCAAAGTGTGAATTCATGTAGGAAATGGTGTCTCGAGCTGTGTGTGTGTTTCACAGATGTTGTGCATTTTTCTCACACACACAATAACACATGTTTCAAGCACTTGTCTGGAGTGTGTCACTTTGAGGCCTTTTCACTGTTAAACCACTGCTTTGTACTATTTAGGCTATTATAACATTGGTTAGTGCGAGTGTTGTCACTTTCTTTGTGTAAGTTTGCTTGCTCGCAGAGACTCTGGGGTATTCTGCAATTTAAATGCCAGATGCTTGAAGCATGAGCTATATTTGGAGGCATTTCCGTGTTCCCACTGTGAAGCATGAGCTAGATTTGGTGGTATTTATGTGCCTACTTTGATGGCATGCCACTGTCATGACATGTTTGTCCTTAAAGACCGTTAACTGGTTAGCTATAATTAAGGCAAAAT
The DNA here is from genome assembly GCA_037975185.1 of Centropyge bicolor. Classification (NCBI taxonomy): domain Eukaryota; kingdom Metazoa; phylum Chordata; class Actinopteri; family Pomacanthidae; genus Centropyge; species Centropyge bicolor. The sequence goes on along the minus strand of JBBMOC010000007.1, from coordinate 9,996,771 downwards.
CCATAGTCCTACATTATCCTGTTAAATTATGTGTGACTTTGAGTCAAATTAGAAGCAGCAGTTGAAGATGACTGATGTTGATGTTTTCAGTTGAACAAAGTCTTAGTTTTCAATGTCTGCAGCTGTAACATTTTTGAATTCATTGTCAGCTGCATGTTTGTTCATCTGCAAACTCATAAAGCATCAAGATAAGAGTTCATCTGAAGACATCAAAAGTTGTGACCACCGCCGCATCAAGTTTCCTGTACGAGTGTTGCATGTTTCAGACAGTCTGCCAGTTCTTTCACAAATATCTGACATGTGCACTCACCAGCTTTTGCTTGGCTACTCACAAAAAAGCTTTAACAGTACAATTTTAAATCCATTCTTACAGGAGGTGAAACACATCGGCTCGACCCACAACAGGAGCGCTCTGCCATTCACTGGTTTTGGTTCCAAAGTTGTGACCAACCAGTACAACAGCCCCTCTGGTCTCTACTCTTCGCAGAACATCAAGGAGTTCAACTCAGCTGTGGGCGAAGTTAAAACCATGGCTACGGCTAATGAGCCCAACAGCAAGTAAGATAAGTCTGAAATGAGACCACTTTAGACATGTCCAAGTTGAGAATGAACCAAGAGGGTCCAGATTAAGTCAAGACAGACAAGTTTTTAATTCCTCTGTTGACTGTTAGAGGATTACAGAGAAGTTGGAGTAGGGTGATGTATGACAAAATCAATATATTTGACTCTCTACATCAGTATCAATAATCTGACCATATTTTAGGTTCAATTGTTGCATTCAAATAACAATATTTAAACTTGATGAATGTTATACCTCACAAAGCCTGCCCACACAGATCCTTTGACATAATGACTCAGCGATTTATATCACTTTTGAATTGTATGTATGTTCTGTGGTTGTGTGTGTACTCTGGGGCTTTTACACAGCTTTGTTTGTCCTCTATTTTGTAAAATCCAAAATGGCTCCATATATGATCACTTTTAAATGAGAAAGAGCAGGTCAAAGTTTAATAGCATGCTCCACTGCCCTCAAGGTTGCTTTAAGCTTAATGTTTCATAAAGAACACATGTTAATGCTGTGTATTACTGCTGCTTCAGAGTGTTTAACATTGAAGCTATGTTTTGCTGTAAATACTCAAACATTCACTTCAAAATATACTATTTTAAAACCTCTAAACATTTAAGAATTAGTCGATTTTCAGTAGGTTTTTGATTGAACTTTCAGGATTTAGCTCTCAATAATGATAATGTGGATGTGATGGCTAAGCATGGGTTAGAGTTTATTCAATGATCATTCATTCAATTTAAGAAATGTTATTGTTTAATGCAGCCTCAAAGACCAAGAAAAGATGATGCTATAACATGGTATTAAACTTCAAGTCCAAGTGAAAGTGAGCAAGAGATGCAACAAAGCAAAGGTTTTGTCATTTTTTATGAACTTTTCTAGGCACATTTTTAATGTATGAGCATCAGGGATAATGAAAAGACAACGTCTTTGCTTTTTGTCTCTTAACAATGTCTTGACATTTTTGCACTCTGTAACTCCTGCAGTCTAATTGAAAAGTACACATTTGCTTTGTAGGGATCCATCCGATCCATCGCAGGCGGGCAAGAGGCCGACTGTAGCAGCAGATTCAGAGGTTTACAAGATGCTGCAGGAGAACCAAGAGTCTAATGAGCCTCCTCGACAGTCGGCTTCATTCAAGGTGCTTCAGGAGATCCTCGAGACAGGTAGGATTGTGGTTATTACTCACAGCTTTCTCAAAGGGTAATCAAGGATTTCTCAATGTATTGCTTTAGGGCACGCGTTAACCTTATCTTTCATTTAATGAGGTAACAGGTTTCTTGAGGTTTTGTGGTTTTGTTTTGCTTTGTTTAATTCCTGATGAAAACAGCGAAATAGAAAGTATGTTAAGATTGTGTGTGTGTGTGTGTGTGTTGTGTTTGTAGGTGACTCTGATAAACCCTCAGGCTTCAGGAGTGTGAAAGCACCCTCAACAAAGATTGGATCATCTGTGGGAAACACTGACAAGTTACCCACCTGTGACAAATGTGGATCCGGGATTGTGTAAGTATTTGATGATTCCTTAGTGTTACAGATAACATGTTTATGTTGTGGCAGTGAGGAAGTATACACGAGCCACTTATGACTTGGTCTAAATCCAAACCATGACTATCAGCCCAGATCTGTGTTCAGTTTCACCCTCAGGAGATTCAGTGAAACCAGCTGCTACGTAACACAAAGGCCCCCAAAATGTTGCTTCTTGTCTCCACCTTGTGGTTGAATTTAGCTAAGACCACAGGACAAATGCTCTTTTCCTGAAGTCCTGTTGCTGCTGCTGCCTTGAAGTTTGCCTATACTAGTGGATTTCCACCAAACCATATTCTGTACATTTTTTGAGTGAACTTAATTGTCCTGGCTTGAGTTAACCTTCAAATCTGTGTAGTTAAAAGATGCTTTTGTCAGATGTTTTTCAGCAGACTGCATAATTCTTCATAAGTCAAGTCTGGTTTAGATCATGTTACTAACTGAGGAAATAATTATGTTCCCTGACACAGAGACATGTCTGTGCACTTCCTTAAAATTTGAGACTCAAACATAGCTACATAGCTAGCTGCCAATGAGACAGTTGTCAGACAAACATGGTTTGCTGTTAAGGTTAACAGATATTAGACGTGATATAAAAATCTCAGACATATGGAGTATAGCTTTCTGCAGGCTTTGATTAGACCTCAGTGTTTGGCAATGTGAACACACTGTAACATTGAAGCAGTTGTTATTGTATGTTTCACAACCTCTAACGCTGTGTCAGCCACTGTCAGTTACAAGCTAAAGGACAACATAAACAAAGAAAAGTTGCTAACAACACTTAGTGCCATCTTGAAACATAAAAACTAACCCAGTTTTCATGGCCCCTTAGTTTCAATTAATTAAAATCTTATTTGAGCATACAGTGATGTTTGAGACAATAATGTGCCTCCACCTTTATGGCAGTAGTTTAGGGAAGGTCCCTTCCTGTTTCAACATGACTGTGCTTCTGTGCACAAAGCCAGGTTCATAAAGATATGGTTTTCTGTGTTTGATGTGGAAGAACTTGACTTGGCCTGCACAGAGGTTAACTTCAACCCCATCCAGCACCAGGCCTTATCACCGCATGTTTGAACCTCACTAATGTGAATTTGTGGAAAACCTTCCCAGAAAAGTGGAGGCTGTTAAAAAGGCTGATTGATGCCGATTGTTTTAGAATGAGATGTTCAACGGTCACATATGGCTGTAATGTTCAGGTGTCTGAATACTTTTGACCATGTAGTTTACTACTCACCTCTCTGCAGTACCATAGAAAACTGATCCAAATGATTTAACTCCTGCTCAGGAATAAGCGTCTGGACAACAGAATTTTGTGTTAATCAAGTTTAATGTGGTGATCATATCTCTGTTTCAGGGGGATGATTGTAAAACTGAGAGACAAGTTCCGTCACCCCGAGTGCTACACCTGTACAGACTGCGACATCAACCTAAAACAGAAGGGACATTTCTTTGTGGAAGACCAGATTTATTGCGAGAAGCACGCACGTGAGCGTGTGACCCCGCCCGAGGGCTACGATGTGGTCACAGTCTTCCCCAAGTAGAGCGTTCACAGGGCTCAGCCTCGGACTGCACGCCACAATAGGACACCATGCCCGAACCCAAGACATCGCAGCATTTAACTCATGCTACTCCTACGACTATAGAATGGTCTTTTCTTGCATTTTACTTCAATACAGTCACTGGTCGATTTGCACATTGAATTTTGGCATCTACAAAAGGAAAATTGATGAATGGCCCTCGTTTTTTTTCTATCCCTAAAAAAAAATTGTTTTCCATTTGAATGACAGCCTCTGTTTTTATGTAATGCTTGTCTTTGTAAATGTAAATGTTCTAATTTTGAATCATGGACAATGGAAAGTCGGACTGCTTTTCACCACAAGAGACATGTTTTCTACAGTTTTATTGAATAAACAGGCCTACTTTTATGCAGCACCAATAGCTCAAAAATACACTTGTTTATCATTGCCAAATAAATATTTTACTTTAAACTAATATCTCGTCTTCATGAATCCTTGTGCTTTGCGGTCTTCTAGTGAAACTGTAAGAGTGCAATGCTGAGTTCAACATGGTCATGAAATCAACTTTTAAAACAAAGAATTTGCCTCCATATTTTATCCTGTATTATTAAACCTTTATTTTATCAGGTAAGTTTGAGTTTAAGTAAGTTTGTTTTTCTGGGGAGCCCTGGCCAAGATAGCAGCAATACAAAGTTTCAAACGACATGCAGAACAAATAAAACAGTATATCACTCAGAGAATCATGTTCCTAAGAAGACAGACTGGAGAAAGCGGCTCTAGCTAAGAAAGCAAATTCCAATTGAATTTGCATCTAAACCCTTCACTATATTTTTTAAAAGTCCTCATTGGGATCAGGTTATTTATTTGCGAGTCCGTTTGCAGGCTGCAGGGGCAGAGAACAGAGGCCAGTTTACCCATTTCAGTGCAAACCTTATGGACGGCCAGTAAGGATTTGAAAAAGTAATCATTTGAGTGCAAACAATAGTTACTAGCTTTTAAGTGAGATATACCCACAAAGAATAGAGGGGAGCAGTCCACATAAATAATAAGGTCAATGAAGGCTGCTGACCTCTGTGTGAAATGGGGAGTGAGAGCTTTGCAGCCTCCAGACAAACCTCGGAGCTTTGTAGTACACCGCATCCAGCCAGTGTAAACACTGGTCAGACGTGTGCATGTACAACAGACCGCCACAGTCAAGCAAGGAAAGGAACGTAGCCTCAACCAATTTTCTCCTGGGAAAAACAACCGTGATTGTACAATACAAAAGGCAGTGTGCCCTGCCACAGCATTAAATGACAATATCATTGGCACAAAAATAAAACTGCATCAGGAACATTTTGATCCAGGCTGTTAAAATAGATAAACAAAAGTGAACCCAAAACACAGCCTTGGGGGACCCCTGACGTAACATGCAGCACACTGGAGGAAATGCCACCAAATCTGACACATTGTGCCATTCAGAAAGGTAATTCTCAAGCCAGTCAACAGAGCAGCCCTTTTTCCATGATGAAATTTTTTGTGATCTAGTGACTCAGTTATATAAAACATTTAGGGATGCGGTGGTGGTACTGTGTTGTTCCCTGAAGCCAGACTGGTACAATAAACACACTTTATTAGCATTCAGGATCAAATCCTTCAACACAGTTAAATTGGAAATAGACCTATGGTTGTGAAGTGATGTAGGGTCCCCTCATCACCAGATTTTTGGGATGACATTTTAAGTGGGTGTGTGGTAAAGATGCTCGATAAGGATTCAGCAATAAATAAAAACAGCTGCCAGTTTTTATAAAGTGTGGTTCCAGATCATCTAAGAGCTTTGTGAACTTCATCAACAGAGAGCGGACCAAAATAAAAGGGATGACCATTAGAGAGACAATCAACAATCATGTCTGAAGAACACCTGGTTTTTAAAGACAGGGACTGGTTAATCAGGGAACTGGGGGCCATGAAGTGCTCATTAAAACATTCCAGCATAGCAGGTCTTTCAGAGATGGACTAGGTGTCCTCAACAATGCATGGAGGCAGTGCATTACCACATGACAGCTAAGACTAACTTCAGAAAGTGCTGCATCTTTTAAACAGTAGTTTTGAACTGACTGTGTTTTGTGAGGTTAAGTGCTTTGAAATTTTTTTTATATGAAGGTAAAAGATGCTGCTTGTTATGTGTCTGGCCAATTAGGATTCCGTCAGGATGCTCTGACATCACCGATCAGTGAAAGTGCAGCGGAGGTTTTCAGCCTGTAAAGATCAGTGCAAAAATGGAAATATAGAGAAAAGAAAAAAGGGAAGATGAAAAGTCAACAGTGTCACGTGTTTCTGAGCCCATTCTCACCACAGAATGACTTGAAATAAAAGGTAAGAGGGATCACACCGGACTGATCTCTGGATACAATCTGCCAGTTCGTATGATGAGCTGATGTGAAGCAGCTTCCTGCCTCACAGTCAGCTGAGCTCACGTAGCCTGACTCCGCAGGTGAGTCCCACTCAGATGAGACGCTGGTGGGGCTGCTCAGGTGCGACCCCCCCGGCAGGTAGTCCCGGCTCTGCCCGGGCTGCTCGGCCATGCGCAGGCTTTGGGTCAGGGCCCAGATGTAGTTGTGGGCAAAGCGCAGGGTCTCGATCTTGGTGAGCTTGGAGTCGTCGGGCAGGGCGGGCAGGATGCTCCTCAGCGCGTCCAGAGCCGAGTTCAGGTTGTGCATCCGGTGGCGCTCCCGGTCGTTGGCCTTCATCCTGCGCCGGCCGGACTTCTCACACCTGGCTTTGTGTTTGGGATCTTTCACCGAGCAGGCTCTGCCTCCGATGACCGTCAGAGGTTTTCGAGGCAAAATCTCGCTCGAGTCTTCATTGACTGAAAACCTGCCCAGCGTCACTGCGCACCTGGATGTGCGCAGGTCAGCGAGGGCACAGCGAGCTTCGGGAGACATCCTGAGTGAGATCAGTGTTAAATGTATGAGTTCAAAATGAGCAAAACTCTGATGCCTAACCACAACTTCAACAACAGTGACCACTATTTTACTACACTGTTTTTACGAGTTTGCAACAAGGGAAATAGGAATAAAAGAAAGAATAATTTAATCAATCAATAAGTTTTGTCTCTAAATAAGTCTTCTTTTTTAAAGATTAAACTTCTGAAAGTCACGTCTGTGAAGTTTCTCAGTCATCCAGGACCTAATATAGTAAAAAAAAAATTCAAATTGAATCGACTTCAGCTGAACTTGAGATATTTGCTTGTTCAGTTCTGAATTTGTGAAGCTTCTTGGATGAGAAGTGAAAGTCATATTTTCCTAATTTTTCCATTTTCCCCTTGTTTATAAATCTATCACATTGCTGAAATTTCCTTTATTTCCAGTGCTTTTTAAAATTTTCTTCAAATTGTTTAAGTGATAAAAGGTGTCAAAATAAGCATGGAACTGCACTATTATCTGAAAAACTTGTGGAAAAGATCAAATAACAGGTAAAAGTCTTTAGCTGGATGGATGTATTTGCACTTACTTGACAGGTGATGCTCTGATGGAGATACAGCAGCTCGTCCTTGTTAGTCCTCTGAGGTAGCTGGAGGCAGCTGACACTGAGGGATGGATGCGCATCTCTGTCATTTTATGTGCTTTTTATCTTATCTTTTTGCGCCTGAATCAACAGCGCCTGTCAAGTGACCAATCAGCTTGCAGGCTGCGCGTCCTCGTCCCTCTCCCCCTCTGTCTGTCTCTTCTTCTTCACTCTGCGCATTTCTTTGTGTCTCCTTTGTCATTTTCAATCACATACGCGTGTGTGGTATTTGAAGTGCCATGTAAGTGTGCCAGGCTTACAATAACTTGATTTCATAGTCTGGGTGAGATCAAACTTGAGTTTTCTGGATCACCTCTTCTTTCTGCTCATTATAGACTTATAACATCTTGTCAGTCAAGCAGCCATCACTTTTCTCACAGAGCCGGTGCTGGACTTCTTGTTTTTAAAAAAATAAAGTGAGGACACTTCACTGTTTCTGACGCATAATATTATAACCCAGAACCCAAACTGCACTGTATTATGGTCATTTACATTTCAGGAGTGCGGGGTTGTTGCAGACATACAAGATAAAGCTCTGAAATAAACTAAGGAAACACATATGATATAAATACATCTGTCTTCTTTTTACGCACAGAAATTCTTCATCCATAATCCAACTCTGTGCCATGATCTGGCTTACGACTATAGATGATATGGGTTGAGCTCCTTTGGAAGCTGTCAAACACAGTCAGCACTTTGTTTTTGTCATCAGTGTTAATGTCTCTAAGTTAATAAACAGACGCTGCTGGCGAGGCTGGCAAACAGGCTGGCCGCCATATTATTTGTGCCAAAGATCATGGAACCATGCACAGGAAAAATATTTAGCACATCACTGTATTTCTTTCCAGAAAGACATTTTTGCACAGGCTGTGACTCCGCTTTTTGCAAATGTTATCCAACCTTTGTCCTTAAGGATACTTGTAATGCCAGGTTTTACGCACACAACACATTGGCACATGCCTTGCATGGTGCGTAGTGGACATGGTAACTTGGCAAACTGGCTTCAGAAATTAGCTTCAAGTGCACCACAGTATTAAAAACTGAGATGGAAACAACAGCAGAACCACGATTATGCTTTAATAAATGTTTTATTATGAACCATGTTTTTGCGTATTTTTGGATTTAGCGCGCATCACATTGTCTGCTATGGTTGGCATTTAAAGACTTTAAGCTGCTGAAAGTTGGTCCTCGTTTGAGTGTTACCAAAAGTCATATCAAAGAGTCATTTGTCGCCTTATGGGTTCAGAAAAGCTGCTTCATACCAAAGAAAGTGTCATTTTAATGGCACATATATTTGGACACACATTTGCTGAAGGCGTTGGAGCGCAAAGCTCCGGTGGTTGGACAATGACAATTACGCATGGGTCCAGCTGACAAAGACTATATGGGAGGGTGAAACCTGTTGTCTGAACTAGTGGCACAAAGGTTTTTGTTGTGTGTCACAACAATAAAAGCTTGATTTCTTCTATAATGTGAGCCTGCATGTGTGCGCTATGACATCTCCAAAAACATGTCCACCGTCACCACAACTCGGTGGCGCACTGCATTTCCTTTAATTTACCCTCACTTTTATGGAGTTAAAGATTACTAAAATATGTCAACAACATGCAGACACGTTTCAGCCGTGGTGGGGGGGAGAGGGGGAGTGTGGTAGAGCTCAAACATGATTTACAATTGCCAACAAAGGATCACGAAAAGCTCTCCTTAACTTTCTGTCTAAATATGTGTTTTGGGAACAATCTGATAACCATATGCTTTCAATAAAGTGGACAAATACACTAGTGAGATACGAGATGGTGCCTTGCTGTTATAAAAGGCACGAAAAGTCTAAAGTAAACTGAATATTACCACTTTACAAATAATCATTGATGCCAAATCCATATTGGGATATCATGGACAGGTGTGGGTTTGAAGCTGTCAGTCTCTCTCCTTGATTTTTTATCAGTGTGCTGTAGTGTCCTGCTTGTTATGCAAAGTGTAGGCAAACATAGGCGCCCAGTTGCTGTGGAAATAGCAGATATCGGAGCAGACTTGGTCCGAAAAGTGATTTAACAATATTTAACAATAAACTGAGCAAAGCTCCAGAGCAGGTGATACCTGCCCGATGCTCCTGATTAATACTTCCTCTCCTCCTTCACTTTACAGTCTCTTTTGCTTATTTATTAAACGAAATCTATTTATTATTATTTTAGCAAACAGAGGTACCAGGTGGGGCTTTATTTTCGTCCTCAGCTTTTTTGTTTGAAGGACGTTTTGAGGGGGGCAATCAGTCCAACAACTCGCTGACCAGATTGTTGTCATCCCAAACTAGCAGCGAAGCCATTCAATGCGCCCCCTCCTCTTCTTCTTTCTGGCAAAGAGCTGCCGGGAGAGAAAAAAAGAAAAAGGAAACTTCTTCAAGAAAGGAAAAACATCTTAAAAACATTTAATTGCAACCCGGATGCCATATGTACACCTCTTGTGAAACCCCTCAACAATGTGACTGCCTTTTAGAAAGTATGGAGTGCGCCTTTGGAGACGTGTGCGCTTTTGGAGAGGTGCGCGCGTCGTGACCAGAATGACCCCGAACACACTTTACACAAGAAGTAATTCACTTTTAATGTGCTTTGGAGTTTCCTTTCACAAGCAAAGCATTGTACCTCTCACCTCAGCTTTTGAAGACACTGTACACCAATTATAGCGGAATAGCTGTCCTATGGAGACAGTTTGTCTTTCTGGGTTGATTGGAGATTTAAAGCACGAATAGGACTGTGGCTCCAAGTCGCCTCCTTTCAACCCCTAAACTAATGCACAGTGGGTTTTTTCTTTCCTCTGATAGCTTGTTTATAAGGCTATACCCTGTGTTCATTAGTGCCTCTTTGTGGATTTTCTGGCAATGGATGAAATTCTCCGAAGAAATGGATCATTAAGGCTACGCTCATTTATAAATGTATAATTTACATATTGAAGATTAATATATTGACGTTAATAATTTTTTCTTTAAAAGCTCATATCCCAGGAGGTCTTTTGATAACTGTTGCCTAATTTGCAGAAATCATTTGGTATGCATTAAATATCTTTTTCTTTCTGCTCTGCATCGGCATCGTAAGCCGATCATAACAAATATGAATTGATCTGACTGGTCAGGATATTTTCTCAGGTCCATTTGTTGCCATTTTTCTCACAACTCTAAACAAACATTACGTGAAATCAAAAGGATTAATTATTCCTGTAAATCAGTCTCCTCTGAACTATAATTGCAATTGCAATTGCTTCCCAAATTATTATAATGAACCTAAATTTACATCTTTACAGAAAATTATCTAACAAAGAAAGTTTTTAGTTTTGGACATTTTTGCAAACGTCCTCAAGGAGGTTAGTGGTGCTGTGAGGACAACATGGTGTACAAACTATCCAGGGCAATTTAGCCACTGTGGATCATAACCAGCACTGCAAACATGCCCAAACCTAAGGGATAAAAATCTGCAGACTGTTAAATACTTAGAATCACCGAGTGCACCACAGACTGAGCTCACTGGCTCAGTTAATGTTTCACAAACGTTGCCCCATGCTATGATTATCCATAAATTATTATTTGAGTAATGCAATAGTTCATTTGTTGTTCTTTTTATAGCAATATTTTCACTTAATGGGTCCAGCTGCAACATTAATATTAAAGTGAAAAACATTCCCCTTCAACGGAATGTCATTTATCTCAGCTAGAGATGATATTCATATCTGCAAGCATGTGACTTCATCTTGTTGTTGTTGTTGGAGGTATAATTGCAGTACCAAAGTTCGGCAGCTCTGGGGCGCTGTTGACGCTTCTAACAAGAAAACAACATGCCAAGTTACAAAAGCAGCACCAAATGGTGCCTTCAGGCCATATCGAAAATATGGAAACTATAAGTAGAAGAAAGGTGAGCAAGCCAACACAGCTGTAAACATGAGCGTGCCAAAGAATTATTACCAATTTCTAAATGCAAAACTTCACATGTACATGGATGCCAGTCTTTTGACACGACAGCACTTTAGTGTTTATTTCATAAAAACATCAATTTCACCAAAATAGTAACTTATGCGTTGTACATTAAAATAACTGTCCCACCATCATATTAAATGTTAGACTCACAGCTAGCTTTAAGGACAAAGGTTTTTTTTCTCTCAGACTTTTATTTTCAGAAATTAAGTTTATAGCTCTTATCAGAGTCGTGCAACAAAAAGCAGAAAATTGTTCTATTAAATAAACCCAGTGGGTTGTGTGAAAAAAGCATGATCACACAGTTTGTCTTTGCTCGTGAAAATGTGATGCTGATGTTTTCACGGGAAATTGTTGTACAAGAAAATTACGGGCAATATAATGCCACCGTTATGAATACAAAAACTGAATACATAAAAAGTTGAGATAAATAACTTCATTTTAATTGCGTTTCTGGATGGAGGGCTTGGGGTCAAGTCAACATTTCTAAAATCCTGTCTGTAGTCTTGGTTATGTTGTATTTGATGGTTTTTTTCTGAACGCACTGACATGACTGGGACGTGAAGTTTACAAAAAGCACTTCAATGCAGCTCGTCAAAACATGCGACGCTCCGCTTTCTTAAACAGTAGATCTACAAAGCATAAGACTGCAGACCGTCACGTGATTAGACCGAGCCAACGCATTGTCAGATCTGCACATGCGTAGACGGCGCGCAGCTGTTGTCGGTGACTTCCTGAATCAGGGTTAGCTTGCTGCTCTGTTTGATAGTAGCATGCAGATGAGAGCCGAAGACTCAGAGCAGGGCTGCTGGAGGTGACTTTCCCGAGTAGCAGACAAAAAAAGAGGGCTTTCGGTGAGAGTTTGCCTCGACAACATGGATTACTGGGTATGTGTGCCTTCACTTTTGTCTGTTGTTTCACATTACACAGTGTGATTCACAGGACGATGGCAGGGCTGCTAAAGACGCTCGAAGACTTGTTTATCAGGAGTGAAGTGAGCTAATAATCTGACTTGTTTTGCTCTAAGGGATGCTTCAAGTCCACTGAGTCCCTTAATAGTGACCTTTGTTTCTAAAGCCTTACTTTACAGATTAATGCCTGTTTTTGAGGAAACACTTAGCCTACATGATACTTTAGCCTCTGACACGGGACATGAGGTGAGCCACAGTATGTTTTCAAACACCTGTGATAAGACAGTAAAAGAAAGTAGACAACTGTGGTGCATGTACATGGCTGAATGTTCTGTTCAGTCATAATCTGCTGGCTAGTAAGGTTTTATTGCTACTTCCTATTGTTTATTGTATCACCCACTGTTTAAAATTAGAGATCCTGTTCAACATAAACCTGCAGGAAGTTTAAACAAAGCATTACTCTGAGGACTGCCACCAGAGAGCTGCTGAGATCTGTGGGGTTTTCCTTAAAGGAGCAGAATCATGTTTTGTTGATAGCAGACCACAGACTCTATCAGACAGAGGACTCAGCACTAGGGGGCGTCACGTCTGACACATATATCTGTCAATGCACAATCAGACTCTAAACTTTCTGACACAGTCTACCCCCTTCTCTAAAAAGGGGGTAGACTAGAAGTAAAGCTTCAATGTGATTTTGGCTTAAATGTCACGTTCATGTCACGATAGCCCCGAGGTTCTGAAAACAGCTAAGGAAAACATTCCAGGCACCGCAGCTGTAATTATTCCACCCTGAATGATTTCTGGATCCCTCTTTGACTACAAGCTGTTGTGATGTTGTTCTCACTGTCTGTTTTCCCTTGATGTATCCAGGAGCAGCCACCTCACGCCCAGTACATTTCCATGAGAACATGACCTCCCCTCTGAGACAACAAAAAGCTCTCCTTACAGAATAGTCAGATGTTGTATGAGGGGGAGCAAACGAATGGGCGTCCACGGCTCAACAATGAGTTGGACAATGCTGGTACAAGAGTCTTTGTGTGAATTCTGTCTAAGTTTTCCTGAGGCAAAGATAGCACTGAATGGTTTTAGAAAAGTGTGGGTGGACCTGAGGGTGAAATATGGACAGAAAATGTGTTGGATAACAGCCTGGCCTTTTGCACTGATGTTAGATAACACCATTTAATCTTTTTTTCTTTATGACAGATAGCATTCACTGATGGGCTTTGCACCTTTACTCTGCACCTTCCTACAAACATTGTTCCTGCCGTGAAAACTCAAGTCAGGCCTCCCAGTGTCTTATTTTCCGTTGCTTCCCACTTGGCTCTATGTAGCTGATCTTGCTAAACCTGTATGAGAACACATTATCCAGACGGGCAGGTATGACAGCTGTAGTCTGGGCAGGGGGGCGGACTCATGTGGCTCACTGACAGCCCTCCACTGAATTTCAATTCTCTGAGAGTCTCATCATGAAACTCCTTGTATGAATGTATGAATTTCCACTCTTAACAGATGATGTGTTGAATGATTACACTGAAATAATCCCTCCCATCCTTTTGGGTTTAGACAAAGATTGAGAAATTTTTCTAACATAAATAAGATTGTTTCAATTGCACAAAAGAAGCTTACCTATTATACTATTATGGGATGTTTATTTCATGCAGCACAGACTGGAATTACTTAAGATCTCCCTCTTGTCTTTTGAACCTTAAGCTTTTCTCTTTCTGATTGTGGCTGGGGTGGACAAAACAGGCCTTCTCGCTATCAGGCTGCCTGCTATTGTGTCGTAAAAACACCACTCAGGAGAGATAATGGAAAGATAAATTAGCTGCACTTATGAAATAGCCTTTATGAGTCTTGACTGTGATATATTACTGTGATTTAAGCTCAGTTGCATCTTCTCATATTGTGAAAATCACTGCATTCACATTCAGACTCAGACCAAATATTTCAGCATTCTTGGTCACCAGACTTGAAGGCAGATGGACAATAAAATTTATTGTTCTGGGATTTTGAACTTCCTGTCTTGTCTGATCATGACTGATTGCAAAACATCACGTCCGCTGGCTGGATGTGTTGTTGGCGGTTTGGGTGCTGGGAGGAGTCTGGTGATAGTCATCCACTTAGCTCACTTAGCTCATTCTCTCACTCTCACCTGGAGAGGGAAGAGACGACTGTCTTTTCAGCCGCCTGAACAACCGCTGACAGTATTAGTGTAGGAAGAGGGCTGAGCTCTGTAGGTCTGACAATGTCTTCTGATGTAAGTACTGCAGTTTGTGGTTTGTGACATTATAAATAACACTGACTACTAATATATATGTTAATAGTCTATTAATTTATAGTTTACTCCAACATGTTGTGAAAGTATGATGTAGCACTGGGGAAAGTTTCTTTGAAAAAGGAGTTTCTTTAAAAGTAACAAATTTCGAAGTTACTGGAGCTGGAGAATTCTTCAAAAATCTGTCACAGAAAGATTTAGCGTTTAATTAGGTATTTAGTAAGTTTAGGTTTTTGGTTTTATTTAGTGGGTAATATACTGGATTATTACTGTCATTTAACTTCCATATATCTATGCAGGTACATAAATCATGCATCTCGGCTCAAGGATTTCTCATTGAAATTGCATTTTGAAATCAAAAGGTCATGATGGTTTCAACATCACATAGTTTACAATGGTCACTTCCCCACACTTATTTAGTCACAAGAAAGAGATTTGTAACAGACATGTTTGCAGTGATGTAAAATTTTTTGCATTTTATTCAATGAATATGTCAGATTACTGACATAAATGATGTGTGACAAAAACGCACAAAATCCCAAATGTTGTCCAATTTAAAACACACTTCACTGGCATCAGAATGCACCCTGAAACTCTTTTTGTGAACTCAAAGCAACCTTAACATACTCTAACACATGCATGTGTCTGTGTGTCCAGAGTGCCTTGGAGGTGTATAAGGAGATGCTCCTGCTGTACCTGGAGGAGGGCAGGCGGCAGGTCAACTCACGCTGTGCTGACCTGGAGCCATGGCAGATCATCGGAGCCACATTCATCACCACGCTGGGAGCAGTCTGGATCAGAAACTTCCTCTTCCAGCAAGAAAGTAATCTTTCACACACATGAAACACATGAGATAGCAGTGTCCTAAAATTGTGAAAGCCATGTTCACAAAGTTTTTTGAGTCAGTGCTCCTTTTTGGCCAGTTTAACAATGTGTGAGTTTGGTTACTGTAATTTGCATTTGTCATATTCTCTGTGCTGTTCACATCTGCTAATCTACTTCATCATATCTCAAAATGTCATCTGACTCTGAACAAAGAAAGTGAAGAGCTTTTTGACTGAAACTTGTGAGTAAAAGTTTCACTGATACTCTGCACTTAGTATCCTCTGGTAGAGTATTTGTTTCTCTTGTATGTTTGAAAAAGAAATACCTTCAATCAACAAGAATTTCTGGAGCTGCTATCAATCAATCAGTGGTTGAATTCCTCAGCAACAAAGTCAACTCCACCCGGCTTATTTAAGCTCTGAAACTTGGTCAAAGTGAGGCTTCTTGGAGGAAACTAACAGGAAAAGTTCATTCAGGGTCAGAATGAAATGCTTTGTGAATATGGCGTCAGTGTTCAGAGGCCACGTCTTGTCTGGACGTGTGGTTGTGGGTCACACTCAGCTGTTTAATGTTCGTGGTTGACTGTGTGCCAGCCTTTCACCACAGCTGCTGCCTTGTCTTTTTGGCTAATAGGTCTCACATCCCGAATCAAGAAGCAGTGCTTTCGACTCATCAGAAAAATACCCTTTGTTGGGGGAGTAGTAAGTATCAGTGGTGAATCTGTTCCTTCTTTTCCCAGCAGATGTTCTTTGACTGTGTTGTTTGAGGCTCTTATGAGTCACTCTTGGATGACTGAGTACAGCACGTGGGGGGGGGGGGAGTCAGACCTTTGGCACACTCAACATCGTGCACTGGTGATAACAGTCGGTTACTTCTGGTCATTATGTCACCAACAGAGAGCTCACTTTCTGGCTTTATCGGAAAAAAAAATTGCATAAAGTGTAGATAGTGCAGTGGACATGTTGTCATGTTCAGTCTGAAACACAGTTACCAGACATTCACTCATTTCAGGGAATGACATGCTTTGCTGTTGTTTTACTGCATCCACAGACATTTGATTCCCATAAATTAACTTTGTCCTCTCTTTATGGCAGATTCAGAGCCAGCTCAACAAAGCTTTGGATGACATGTCTACCAGCCTGTGTACTCTGAAGAAGGGGATGAGCTACACTAAACAGCTGCCCTCTAAAGGTCTCTCTCAGAGCCAAGTGCTGGACAAAATCAGAGAGTACGAGACTCTGAGTAAGTTATCATTCATTCCCGAGCTTCATGGTTTATTATCTGGAAAGCTGACTTCCTGAAGGGTATTTCCAGTCTTCCCTACGTGGCCTTTTTGTTTCCTTATTGAAAAGATGTTTCTTGGAGAAAACCACTGGTTACTAAAGAGACAATGTGTCGTTGCAGATGAGGTGCAGTGGGAGAAAGGATGTGTGTCGGGTGCAGTGTACTGGGGTGATGAATCACTGACCAATCTCCTAGTAAAGGTATGCCTCTTTGTTTGAATCTCAGGACTTTGGCATTCCAACCAACAATAGTCAAGATTGAACTTGAATACATTTTGTTGCAGTTTTTTGACCAAGAACTCCTGCTTAGTCCTTTTCAAAGAGAGTACTGCCTCCCTGGTTTGTGTGTTTCTAACTCACAATAACTATTTAGAGTTGCACAAATCTTTACTTATCTTGTCACACTTGCTTTCTTTTCTTAGGTATATGGAGATTTTGCATGGAGCAACCCACTTCACCCAGACATCTTTCCTGGCGTAAGAAAGATGGAGGCAGAAGTAGTGAGGATGGCTTGCACACTTTTCCACGGTGGACCCAACTCCTGTGGCACAGTAAGTGTTTATGAATATATGCTCACACATTGTATAAGCTAATGATGGAAGGATACAAATCGCTGACTGATTTAATTCAAACAACTTCATGCCTTTTTGTCCAGGTTACTTCAGGGGGAACTGAGAGCATACTGATGGCCTGCAAGGCCTACAGAGACATGGCATATGAACGTGGTGTCAAATACCCTGAAATGTAAGAGGAACTTTATTATATATGGCTGATGAGTAACTTCAGTTTTCTTGTCATCAATCCTTTTCTCTTCCTCAAATCTCACACTGATTTGCTATTTCCTTTATATTTTTCATTCTGCTTTTTCAAAGTGTAACATTTACGCCATCACATAAAGACACAAAGTTCTAGTGTGAGTAAGGTGACACAAAAACTGAAATAACAGACAAGACAATAAAAGGCAATTAAAGACAATTAAAAGAAAGATTTAAATGACAGCACAGAGGTACTGGTTGGGATCATTCTTTGGCAGTCTAAATTTTTATATTGTAGCATGATAAAACATAATTACGTCATAAAAATAGATTGATAGATAGATTAACACACCTGTTTAAAGGAGTGTCTTGTAATCAAAGGTTGCCGTATCTTGTGAAAGATTTTATTTTCGTATCTCAACCAATATGTCATTTTCTCTACAGGTGTAGAATTAGTAATTAGTAGAATTCATACTTCACCTGTTACAGTGTTTTCTGATTTCTATGTTAATGTTACACATATTTTTGCTGTCATCAAGTTCTCTGTAAACTTAACAGCGTTTCCATGACTAAGGTTTAAATTGGTGAAATTACCCAGAAGGTTTCAGGGTCCACTGAGAAATTGAACCTGTGGATTTGTGATGTCATGTTAGATTACTTTTGCCAACTTCCTCCAGTTTTAAAACCAGAATGACAATATCTTATAACACCTTTGTCTCTCTCTTTTTTCTTGCATTCTGAATTATTAAACATATGCTTGTCAACCTTGAATCCCATGAAATGGCAGTACTGCACTTAATTATGGTCATGGTGATAAAGAACATTTGAAGACATGGGTCCATTTTAAGGCTTGTTTTTCTCGACTGTGTTTTCCACAAAAGTTCTAACATTGTTTTACTGCTTTGTGCAGCCTTGCACCTGTGAGCGTCCACGCAGCCTTTGACAAAGCAGCACATTACTTTGGGATGAAGCTTATTCACATTCCCCTGGACAAGAAAACTATGAAAGTAGACGTGAAGGTGAGAATACAGCCTACACTAATTCACTCCTATTCTTACACATAAGTTATTCTCATATTGTTTCTTCTTTTTTTTAAGGCTATGAGGAGAGCCATCAACAAGAACACCGCCATGCTTGTGTGCTCAGCGCCTCAGTTTCCTCATGGAATTATGGATCCCGTTGAGGAAGTAGCAAAGGTTAGAAGTGACACATTTTTCCACTAAATAGGTTCTGAACTTAAAAACAGAGAAGTAAATTCTCTGACACTTTCCCTCGGTGTGTTCCAGCTGGCTGAGCGCTACAGGCTCCCGCTGCATGTGGATGCCTGTCTGGGAGGTTTTCTCATTGTCTTCATGGATAAGGCTGGGTACCCACTCGCCCCATTTGACTTCAGGTTAAAAGGTGTTACCAGCATCTCTGCAGACACCCACAAGGTAAGGAGTGGTTGTTTATTCCCCTACAACCTTGTAAGCTTACTTAATTACTCTCGCTTTTCTGATTTTGTTCTGCTTCTAAGCAGAAAAAATACACAAGGTTTTAAGACGAGTTACGCTATCTAATAATTTATAGTCACAGAATTTAAAGATTAATGTGTAACTTAATCTGGCTCCAGGCCATAATTTTATCGTATTTTAATGCTGTACTGTGTGTGTTTTACTGCATTCCTCTCCAGTATGGTTACGCCCCCAAAGGTTCCTCAGTCATCCTCTACAGCGACAAAAAGTATCGCCACTACCAGTACTTTGTAGCTCCAGACTGGCAGGGGGGAATCTACGCCTCTCCCTCTATTGCAGGCTCTCGGCCTGGAGGGATCATCGCCGCCTGCTGGGCAACCATGATGCACATGGGGGAGAATGGATACCTAGATGCCACAAAGAAGATCATCAGCACAGCACGCAAAATCAAAACGGAGTAAGACCCCGATGCTTGTTGACACCAAAGTTAACACCAGAGCTCTTGAACTTTGATTTCACACATCTTTTATCTTATCACCTTCAATTTGTGTTTATTTTTTTATTGACAGAATAGCCAAGATAAAGGATGTGTTCGTGTTTGGAGATCCAGAGGTGTCAGTGGTAGCAATAGGGTCGGACGTTTTTGATATTTTCCGGCTGTCTAATGCACTGACGTCCAAGGGCTGGAATCTGAACACACTGCAGTACCCATCCAGGTACGTATCTAAATGACTAAAAAAGTAATCATTAAAAATGAAATATTGTGACAAATAGTCCAGAGTGTAACGAGTATGATCTTCTCTTTCACAGCATCCACATTTGTTGCACAGTTCTGCACACACAGCGGGGTGTTGCTGATCAGTTTATCCGTGATGTCAAAGAGCAGGTTGCCATCATCATGAAGAACCCCAAAGAGAAAACCACAGGAAAGGTGAGCCAGCACTGCTTACACACGTTGCATGTTGTACATTTCATATGACACAGAGCAAGTTTTATCTTCCCAAAGAAAAACGAACAAGGATGCTGCAGGACTAAACATGCTGGCTTGTAAAGTTCTGCTGTAACAGAACAAGCACCCTGTTAATTTATGAGTGCAGATTTCATTTCACAGATGAGTTGAACCAGCACATCCTTAAGAGAACTGATGTGGAATAACTTGTACTTCTGGCCAGTCTTTACTTTGATGAGAAGAATAAACTTAACGAACCTCAGTTGCCCTTATTTGAATATATATAAGTTTATTAAAACATAAATCTGACATTAGAGAAGATGTTTGTGCAGCTTGGATACATGGACACAGTTCATACCAAAAAGCATTACATTCGCTCAGCTTTATACAGTATGTCCCACATTAGTAGAATCACAGGCAGTATAATCACAATGTGTGTAACCCTTGGTCAAGACTATTTATCATGGCAGTCTTGAGCCCATAAGGTCTCTATTTTATCTTTACCTTTGGACTCCTGAAGCCTCCCAACATGAAGTATGCCAAATGTGAAGGACTCTGGGGCCTCTGAGGTGAACTACCACATCAATGCACAAATGAAACCATTCTGTCCTTGCAGGTTTCCTTAAAAAGAAGTCCACACTTTAAAAATAGCATTGTTTAAAAATGCTGTAAAAAGACGCTTTGCATCTATCATCAGGGCCAAAGTATAATTTCATCTTTGGACAGCTAGAAAGTGCAATCAATGTGTGAGACTGTACAATTACCATTTGTACTGAGGCATGACTAACCAGCCTAAATACAGTATTTTTGCCAGGCTACTATTGTTTACCAGGCTGTTGGTACACGTGGCGTTTTGTTTTCCTTTTGCACAAGCTATCGACTCAAGCTGACACAAACTGCATGTGCTGTTTCGTGTGACAGTTTTAAATAGAGTGGAAACTCCACCCAACAGGCACAAACCTGCATTGTGCCAGTCAGGTTTGTTTGGGGCACGCCCATGAATGAACCATCTCCTTCGATTGAAAAACAGAAATGAAAACAAAGGCCGTACACAGAGCGAAATCCTGAAGAACAAATGCTGATAATACACTAAAATTTGAATAAAATGCACTTTATAAATGAAGAAATATAAATCACTTTTATGTTTATTTTTCTTTATTTATGTGACATTTTTGTTCACTCAGGTTTGGTCTTCAAATGAATGAAATGTCTGAACGACACAGACTGGTGATTGTCTGTTATTGTAAAAGGATATGAGTGTAAGCATTCCCTTTATGACTGTGCACTTGTAAACTCTTGTCTTCCTGCTGCTTCAGGGAGCGATCTACGGCATGGCCCAGTCCATCCCAGACAGATCCATGGTGACAGAGATCTCCAGAGGTTTCCTGGACTGTCTCTACAGCACCGAGCTGCCCAAGTCAAACAACAGCCACATGAACGGCAACGGCAAAGCCCACTGAAGCGGGATTGGGCCCCTCCTGGCCCGACCCGACCGCACGCAGGGAAACACGCTCACCCCCTCCCAGAGCTCTGAGCTAATTGCTCAACGGTTGCCTTATCTTGCATATCTACACCATACGGAAAACATCTGCAAAGATCTTTGAAGCACAAGCCATCATTATTTTAATCAGCCCACAGAATAATCGCTCGTAACACTGTGTCTTAGTGGCACAGAGAGGGTGTTTTAATCTTTTAATTTGATTTTAATCATGTAGTGGAAGTGTTTGTGTGTGTGTGCGTGAGTATTTCATATTTTATTTGTTTAAAAAGTTCATTTCAATTTTAGCCTCATGTTAAATATGCCTGTCATAATCAATCATACGATTGCAAAGCAAAACTTTTTTTTTTTTTTTTTTAATGCCGGAACATTTCAGCTTGCTGCCATCACTGCTTCACTCTCTGTGATGACTTAGCAAAAACACAGACCACTGAAAGCTTGTTAGAGGCTCTGTGCTGCCCTCTAGCACGACGCTTGACGTACTGCTCTAGACTGGCTCTAGTGTGTAGGCCTGTCAAAGGCGTTATCATTATCATGTAATAGTTCTCTGGAAAACAGCATTTTTAATGCAAAAGCACTGCAATGCCCTGACAAGAACATATCAGGTTAATCTGTAAATCACTTGAAACTGCAATTCTGATGTAATGGTAGACGTTTGTCCGTAAGCATGAACGTGCATGTCCTTGTTTGTTAGCACTTAGAATGATGACATTCTTTTTTCTTTTTTTTTAAAGTCTGCATTCATGGTCCATCTTCAGTGTTTGGATTTGTTGGCAGAGGGAGAATGATTTAGATAGTGGGAGCTTTTAATGTCATTCATATTCAACACAATTGTCTCGAGATTAAAATTGGGAGAAATTGCAACCAGGGCGTGAATATTTTGAAAGCAGCTAGTGGAATCCAAAGCTTATCAGTCACTTTGGTCATTTTGTTGATTGTTTTTCAGAATTGGAAAAAGGGCTTTCTAGCTGGCTTGTAAAGTAAGGCACCATCTGTTAACAGACTGGACTGAAGGCCATTTCCAATCCTGGCATACTGTATATCATCAAGAAGCAGACGCTTACTATTCCTTCTGCAGTCTGCATAGTCGCCTGTGTACCACCTCGTTTTAATAATTTGTCTCCTAATTCAATCTACCTCAGTTTCTACTCAATGCAAGTCATTTCTTCATCCAGTCTAACAGGGCAACCATTTCTAACATAAAGTCACATTGTTAGGATATTTGACTGTACTGTAAGTGTTCTTAGACATACTGATCCTGAAAAGAAACAGACTCACTGTGATGGAGGTTTTTGATCCACAGACTGTCAGATTTGTTTTCTCTTGGGAGAAACTCATTCCCTGCCCTGTCTGAATGCTGATATATTTCGGTTAATATCCATTCAGCAGGTAGCAGATATGTACACATTCACTAACAGGTCGACAACAACGATGCATACTGTAACACCAAAAGGACCTTGTGTTGTTCTTTTCTTTTAATGAGCTTTCCTAATATTGCTTGTTGAAATTGTGTCTTTCCTTGAAATTATTTCCATGTTTGTGCAATACGTAACTTTTCCTTTTATGAAGTGAAGCAAAGGGAAATGCTCTGCTATTAATGTTTAGGAGATAAAGTCATTGAAAGCATAGTAGTGAATGATAGCATAGCAGCCTTGTTAGTGTAATTTAACCATTTGTGTGACCACTGGGTGTTTATTAATCACTTAATTTCTGAGTCTGTTTTTGTGAATTGTGTTTTAAACAGTTGTGTTTTTACATACTGAGCAGTTTTAAAGAGATTAGACGTGAATGTATTTAGATTCTTACATTTGTGGGGATTTTTCCATCTTTTTTGTCAGTGCCTGGTTTAAAGGACGCAACAGCCCCACTAATGATTCAAACATCATCATGTGTCCATCCATCCATCCATCCATCCATCTTTAAATACTTTGCCCATTGACAGGGTGTGGAAACCCATGCTCTTGCAAAAAAAAAGACTTTTCCAAGTATGACTCATCCTGTTTGCTTTGGAGAAATATCTGCAAAAATTGTGACGATTGAATGGCCAAGAAATCTTTTTTGAATAAAAACCTTTATTGCAAATTCCTCTTTAAGCATTAAGTGAAAGCGACTACACGTTGCAATAGATTCTATGGAGGTCTGCAGAGAAAACTGTGTCCCGGCTTGTGTTGTCGCAGGTTGGTGACATTATGTAGCAATAATGAGCGTTCACCTCTGTGCCTTCAGAGGTTTGAACTCATGATGTCATAGCAGATTTTCTCTCTAACATCCTCAGGGAATTGGCTTCATAACAGCGACTTCATCAAGGTCCACTGGTCTTTCAGACTTAAACAGGGTGGACAAGTAACAGAAACACCTTAAAATATAGTGCAATCAAATACAACGTTACATCAGTCTTAAAATGTTTGATTTAGTAGAGAACACAATTTATTATATATAAGATCATTTGTGTTTTTTTGGAGTACTGGATTGCATTATATTGTATAGTATCAGGTCTTTTTGACTTTTGTCCACCACTGTAGACTATGTCATTATATGAGGTTCTGAATGTACATGGTTTTAAGATTTTTGTTAAATCTCTGTTCATGTCAGAGTGCATCCTTGTTTAGCAAATTTAGGGTAGGAAGCACTTGCTTCTTCTTTTTTTTTCCTAATAAATGACCCATAGCAGATGCTGCTAACCCACTCAGAACAGTTAACACAGTTGCACTCTCAGCTGACCACAGCAGATGTCTACAGTGTTGTGTTTTCAATAAAATGCATTCAGTCTGATGAGAAGAATAATTTTCTGGTCATTTTTCATTCAAGACAAGAAAAGTTTGACTGAGAGAATAACATTTACTAACAGCAAAGGACAGAAACATTTGGCACATGAGACACTAGTTGTGATAGAAGGACACATGTGAATGTTAACTGTAATGACATCTTGAATAGCTTTGACACATTACTTACATGATTCTAATGTGTAAACGTGATCTTACCTGTTATCTTTGGCCAATAATCTAATTTATTCAACAAGCCTCAAAACCAACAATAACACATTTTCATAAACACATTGGACCCTTTTCAGTATAACACGTACAGATACATTATTCACAATACACTGAAAGTAACTGGTTCATATTCTCTGGATTGGCAGGTCACATCCTCAGAGATTCCTCAGTGGAATGAATAAACAAGGAGCTGTGACTTGTGGCTCTTCGGCTTTCACTGATGGAATGACCGTGTGTCGCTCACATCAGTGATGCCTGGTCAATGAAGGTGGCCAAAGTGATGTCACGCTGGGACAACCCCCCACAGTCGTGTGTGCTGAGAGTGATCTGGACCTGAGGGAACAAAGGACAATAAAGCAGTGAAGGGGAAACTGTGAGTATGACACTCAGCATAGGAGGCAAATTTTCCTCAAGTAAATTAAGTAAAAAAGCAAAGTCGAACAGGTCCAATTCCAACTGTGACGTATTGACTGATTACCATAAATGCAAACACCTTAACGGATTGTGAATCCCTTTGCATGAGTGATAATCCGTCTTTTGTACCTTATTATAGACATTAAACCACTCAGGGTGATGGTCCATCTTCTCTGCTTGTAAAGCCACTCTTGACATGAACCCAAAAGCCTGAAGAAAAGAACATCTCATCTTAAATTCATGTAATATATACATAACATGGAGTATTTGCTTGTTTTGTGTGATTTGAGAGTTAAGTGTAATAAGTTGTGATGAATTAGGAACCTGATTGAAGTCTTTAAATATAAACTCTTTGTAAATGGCGTCCCGTCCCACAACCTCCACCCACTGGGCGTTGCGTAGCAGGGGGAGTAGGTGGGCCCTCTCCTCCTCCGTCAGACTCTGAATTTTACCAGCCTGGTGGGACAGAGCAGAGGTAACAGTACATAGAGGGGCAGCTTCACAAACACTAACTGTGATTGGTTGTATAGGATCCCATCTGGAAACAATGAGTGGCTGCATTCCTGCATTTTTAAAAAACTTTCTGGTTCAAAGGTATGTGGTGGTGTTGGGAGGAGGGGGGGGTGGATTCCCTTTCGGTCAGTCAGCTCCTAATCTTGACACATGATGCAGGATCACATGGATTTGAAGTTAGTCATTTTCATTTCATTCAGCCTTCATGACCCTGATCAAAAATCTAAACTGCACTGTCAACATTTCGCAACATACAAATATATATCTGATTGTATTGCACAATCAAGAAGGGACTTTTGAAGACTTTGGCCCCAGATGAGCAGTCATGCTTATAAGCTAGAAGCACAAACAGATGTGACGACCACAGCCTGAAACAGAGCCGTGACATCAACAGGTCTCATAGCAACGCTGTAATCTGCTCAATCAGTGGAGTGAATGGGCAGCACACACACACACAATGCACACAGGCTTAAACCTATTCATCACACACAGTGGCTCACACAGAAACAAAGCTCATGCCACTCTCATCCCTGCAAAATTTGGCACATATGAGACTTTGTGTTAAATGTGAACATGTGCAGTAAAACATTATCCAGTGGAGTTTGTGTGACTAAATGCAACAGGTGTGTGAGGTGGAAAGCAGCCCTTTGTGGCACACTGCACAAACACACACACACACACACACACACACACACACACACACACACACACACACACACACACACTGACACACTTTACTCACCATGTTTGCAGAGTGTTTTCATGCACAGAGGAGTTTCAGCTCCAGATCCCTGTTGCACAGAGGCAAATCTCCTGTGGCAGCCAGGGAGAGCGACTGGAATGAATCCATCCGACACATGAGCTGCAGGTCCTCCTTTAGCTGCCCCCGCAGAAGCCTGAGTACAAATCCTGGCTGCTGATAGGTTGCTCAGCCATCTGTTGCTCAGCATGGGTTTAATCATAAACTGTCATGTGTTGCACAAGGCATGTGTGAGGCCAGCTACAGTGGCAGGATTCAACACAAAGGCCCGCGCAGCACTGTTTGCACTTTGATGAAAGGTTGAAGATACTTGCATGCACTCTTTAGTAGACCGTGTTATATTGTATATGCACACAAATTAAACGTGAACTTAAGAATCATCATAATGATGTCTCTGTTCAACAGGACAGCAGATTTTAAAGCCAGCTCTGCTCTTCAGCCGACTGGGGTTCATGTCAAAGGTTAATGAGCTGCTCCTGAGAGATTGCCCCGGTGAACTCATCTGTCACAGCCAGCGCTCAGGGAAATGAACTGGTTAATGAAATGAGGAGAGGGAGGGGATGTGACAAGTGATTAGCATTTAACAGTTGGCTGGAAGGGGAAATGAGAATGGTGCTCCGGTGTTTTGGTTAGAGAGGAAGGCATGCTGGGATTTAAAACAAAACCACTAGACTGGAGTCAAATAGGTTGAATGAATTGTATTTGGAAATGCAGCTTATCCCTCTGCCACCTGCCACACACTTACACGTTTAAGCTTTTTTAACTTGTCTGTTTTCATCATTCATTCGTATTTGATTCATCATCTATATCATTAATATGCCCCAACAGTGATTCCAAACATATGCATAAGAAACCACACATGCATGTTGCCCTTTGACCGCTTGTTATATTGGTGTGTAATAAAGATGAACAGTGTGGAAGTGGTTGTTTTCACATAGTAACATGGAGCCCAGGAGACCGCTACAAACAAGCCTAACTTTGTTGATCCTTGTAACCAGCAGCTATGGACAACACTTCAAATCAAGTGAGTTTTTTTTTATTCATTCGTGGTAGATGTGGACCAGCCATGCAGTCAAAAATACATCCTTCTGCTATTTGATATCTATGATGCACAGAAGGCTTTGTTTTCCAGCTGTAAATCTGTGCTGCCTTAAATCTACACAGGGCCCTCTTTGAAAATGGACCAGGCTTTGTTAACCTTTCAAAACCAGCTGACAGAAGAAGTTCAGGTCTTCTACACGTCAGATTACTGCTACAAGGTAAACAAAACATATACTGTCTCTCTATTTGTGTCTTCTGATTTCATCATCTGATTTGATTGCTCAGATTTGAGATTTTAGAAAGTTCCCCTCAGATCCACAGATGACAATATGCAACTTTATTTTTAAAGGGAAAAAAGTGACATATGTAAAGTCAGTTTCTTAGAGAAAAGCATCAGGTATGTTTAAGGCTGATTCTATTTCTCTGCATTATTGTATGTAATTTTGAAAGTTGCCTGCCTTTCTCACCTCTGTATCAGTCATTTCCATCTTTGGCTTGTGATCCTTTAAAAGTAATTCCTATCTGCATGTGGATCATTGTCACAAGTTGTGCTCTTAGTGGGCAAAAGTTTTTCACAGTTCTGCTAAAGTATTTTTTCCTTTTTACATTGTTTCAGTTGAATGATTTTTAAGTACTTCACATCGAAAAAGGAAATATATATATATAGTCATGTAAATAAACCATTTTTTCTTTCTTATCTTATCCTGACAAGCACCTTATCTCAGCATATCTTTAGCACTGCCCTGCTCATTGCCTGTTTGCACCTGTGACATACTGTATGTGTGTACATTTTCTTGTACATTTGTACTTGTTTTTTAACATATGTATTTATACTGTAAGATGTATCTGACTAATACATATTTGAGTGCTTGAATACCTTTAACCATCATGACCCCATCAGATTTGTCCTGAGCCCCTTTCACCCCAGCCATTGCTCTAGACTTTCTGATGCTCAGTACAGTCAGTGTTTCCTGTATTTACTTCTCAGTGTGTGTACCAGCATTTGGCCACTGTGGAACCCGACAACAACAATGCATCTGCAGTGATCAGCACTAAATTCGCCCTGTCCATGCAAGTGGAGTCACAGACCAGGAATGCAACTCTTTGCAGGTAACGAGTGTAACACAGCATCACAGAGCAGCTGTCAGTTTCAGCCACAATCCACAGAGGTAAAAATACTGATTGGTTTCCTGTTTACTCATATTAACTCTTATATCAACTGCCTGTGGGAGTGTATTGCTCTCGTTTCCAGACATGATATAGTGTGGTGGCATCCGATGATTGCGTCAGCAGTCTGTGAGATTATTTACAGGGCTGGGTGGAGTAATCCTGACCTGCTTTCTGGACCTGAGTGATGCCCTCCTTTAAACTACCTCGCCGGGTATCGATCAGGAGCCTTTTTGGGGTTAATAAGACCTGACATTCCAATATTGATGAAAAGGGCTCATTAAAGCTTCAAAGCTATTCAAACCTCAGCGGGGATGTTAACTGGAGGAGACAGTTGCCATATTTATAAGCAATTTGGAGTGACAAGACACCGGGGCAGAGTTTCCCATTTGGGGGTCACCTGTAAACAAGGAGCCAGAGATTTGGTTGCAACATGACAGGACTCTGGTGTTTTTTCTTGCCCTCTCAGAGGTCTGGTCTCGTGCTTCCTAGATCAATGCCGAGGTCTCTAACCAGACCGTGCAGCTATTGATTTCCTTTTCCCCTTTGAAAAAACACTCCAAGTGATAGCTAGTATGTCATCCCAACAGTGGATCAATACGAGCGTGTAATGCATGTTTTTGGTGCCTGAAACTGGAGATGACGAGGGGACGCAGGGATGCACTTTAAGTCTGCAGACCCTAGGTGGTGCTCCTGAGCTTTGTCGTGCTGCAAAAGCATCAGAAGGAGATGGGAAGACCCTATTTTGCAGTCAGGTCAAGAGGAAAACAGCAGGAGTGGATGAAAAAAAAGTAATTTAATGTATGCTTCTAAGGAAATGTCATTTGAGTGGGGATAAAATGGAAACAGCATGTAGGTTTATGTGCCTTAAAGGGAAGTGTTTCTTAGTGTCTCCCTGTTTTGGATGCAGGTGGAGTCAGACATATGGGGAAGGTGGTCACTTCTCTGTTCAGATCCAGATGTCAGAGGCCGCCGGTAATCCCAGCTGCACTCACACTGTGGACAAAACCCCGAACAATGCATACCTGCGTAAGTGATGAAGAACACAGGATGAGATGCAGCGACAGTAAAAAGAACCCACGTCCACGCTCAGGCCAAACCTTTGATCCACTCTCTATTTAATTGAGTCAGCAAAGAGGAGAATCACTCAGCTGGTCCACATCCACTGAGCAGCAGTTCTCATCCATCTCTTGGGACATGATGTGTATTGATCAGATAAGACATGCTTTCTTGAAAAGGGATAAAAGAAAAGCTTTTCTGTTTGTTTTGAAGGCCTGGCTCCACGCGTGGAGGATTGTGGGTAATACATTAGGGAGTGTGGAAGGATTAGGGCGTAATGGGATTTTGAAAGCGTCACTCTCCGTAATGTACACTCTACTTAACAATATTGCAGATTATGTTGTAGATCAGACTTTTAAGGCCAAGTAGCCATTATCCAAGCAGATATATGGTCAGTGTGACTGCACCCCTCACAGTATGATGAGCTTCCATTAGCTCCACAGACCGGTGATTATACAAACTCCCCATAGGACTTGCTCAGCTTAAGTAATGGTCTGGTCAGCAGCTCAAGACAGGTTAGAGTTGCCCTGCTAGGGAATTTCAAAGTTTACTTCAGCGTCTCTGATTGATCGACTGCAGGGGTTTGTGAGGTCATTTGTTGGGTGCGGTATTCTTTCAAGGATATGTTTCTGTTCAGCTGCTATCAGATCCACCCTTTAATTATGTTAGTACTGTATTCTGCATTGTACCACAAACCACAAGTCACCTGCTGAGGCCTTAATTCTTACAAACAAATCCACAGCATCGACTGCTATTAAGTGTTTCTTCGACTTTGCCAAACGTATTGATGAACTGAATTCAATCTGGTCATTCTGAAATGCCTCCATTAATTTTCTATCCATTCTGACAGTAACTAATAGAGCCAGCTTGGCTGTTGCAGAGATCTAGTGTTGTTTCACTTGAGCTGAGAGCTTTATGGCGTTTTCACGAGTGGACGCCAGAGATGCCGCAACTTATCCAAGGCAATCGAGTGACCGCTCTTTGTTCAGAGTGGATGTCATAGTGTAGCTTCAGCTCAGGTTAAAATGGCTTCTTTTTGTTTGTTTTTCCTCTAAAGGCAAACACTGCACGTACAACCCCCCTTATTTCCTGTGCTTTGACGCAGGACCACACTGATATCTCCCGAGCCTGTGTGTTAGTTTTATAATCAGTAGCACAGCTGTAAAATGTCTGTCTGATTTTTCATGGCTGCTGGTGCTGATGGGTGAGCAGTAGTGTAGCAAACTACTATTTAGAATAGAAACCCGATTATGTGGTTTAGCATTGTTTATGTTGCACTGATGTCACTATTAACATTTCTATCTACATTATGCAGTAATAAAGATACAGGAACTTGACAAATGAATCCATAAACTTTATCCCAATTCTTCTATAATCTCAGTAGATTTAATTATTTATTTTTCAAATATTATCTCAGCTGCAGAACTTGTGCCCTTTCATACTGTAAACCTCATCTTGACCCAGCTCCCATCTATGATGCCCTCCAGCTCTTTGTCTCCGTCTTTATTTTTTTTTGTCCTTGTCCCAGTGTAGCCTTACATTTTCCTTTTCAGACGCCCGCAAGGTTAGATTACCCAGCGTGATTGAGACGAGTTGATGGATCAACCAGGAGTTTTCCATTAGGTTCTTGTTGTTGTCGCTTGAGGGATCCCCTTTGACACTGGTTGACTGACAGAGAGCCACAAGGGAGTCCAGAGGCGAGTAAAGCAGACAGTTTAGACTGGTAATCAGGCCTTTTATCCCCAGTCAGATCCTATTCTGATAGAGATGTACAGAATAAGGCTCCTGACATGGACCCCGAGACAGAGAGACTATGATATATGGTGGTACAGTCTGATTACACAATGTCCATTTCTAAGCATTTCCTATACTTATTATCCAGCTCTTCTGGTGGCAGCTCTCTTACTGGTCCTGATTTCTCTCTTATTTGTTGTGGCACCCTTCATCTACAGGTACCCATATGCTTTTTACATTATCCACAATGAAAATACCATCCTGCACTGATTACTCTTCCATCAGAACCAGACGGCTCAAACTTATTGTTCCATTTACAGGAGGCGTTGTACATCTAAATTTATTAAGACCATTTGCTGCCAAGGCCCACAGTACTCAGTGGATAATGTAAGTAAAATGCTGCTTCAAAGGAATGCATTAGATTAATATCTTAATCAAATGCAGTGAGACAAAACAGATGCATGATTTGATTGATTAGATTTAGATCAATCATAAACCATTCCGAATGATTTCCATGAAGTGAGGGTTGAAGTCGTGGTTTCATCGAGATGCTGAACATCTCAAGATTTTCAAGATGTAGCATTAAAACCACAATTTGTTCACCAAAATGTGAGGATGGAATGTATAGAAACTTTTTTATATCGTTGTTTGTTATCCTCCAACCAATTTTCTCTCTTCGCTGCAGAACATGATCGACTTTATGCTTTTTTTGTTGTAGCAAAAGCCAGCGTTGCCTTGATCTAACAGTTACATTGCATTATTTTCATTGGCCAACTACACAGCCAGAGATGCATACCAAAATTGCTCTGAGACTCCAGTCATCAAGCCATTTGGGAGACACTAATGGAATGATTGATACAAATGTTAGCAGAGCCAATTGTACAGCAGACTTACATGGAAACGATAGAGCGTCGTATCCGTCCAATCATCTTGCTTGATGGCAAGAGCCGCTGTGTATTTTTGGTGAGCATGAATGGCTCCTCTTATTCTTTCAAGCAAGATGTCTCTGTCTTCCATATGCTGGCTGGATGGCATGCAGATCCATCATAACATATTAGTGCTGGTGTCTTCCTGCTCTGGCTCTTTAAAGTCAGGCTAATCCAACTGAGAGGGCAACAGGCCAGAGTCATCTCAATGCTGCCTTCACAGAGAGAGGGAAAAAGAGGCGCCGCCACACAGCACAGAGGATGACCCAGGACAGAGACATGCCCAACATCATTTTGAGGAATTTTGACCCATGTGACAAATTGGAATTTTGGTTTTGTCAACATTTTTACATCTCAGAACAATTCTAGTTAAGTCAAGTATTCAAACAAGTTTGCTTTACATCCTGCATACATATACATTTTGTGGTTGCTACATGTACAGCATATGATAGTGGTGCTATTTCATATTTTTTTAAATGTGTTTCAACCTCTTCACTTTTTTCCATTCAAATTTAAAGTGCAGAAGGTACACAAAATATTGTGACCACTTCAAGGTAGAGAACTTCAATTTTAATGTAATGATAATCAAAGCTACAGAAGAGGATCATTTTAAACCAATTAGCAGAACTTGTCAGCTACTAAAAGAGGTCTTGTAATCGGCACATTGATTAAGTATTCAAAGCAACAGAAGGCATCAAATTATTTAACCCTTTATCGGGCAAGTGACTATTTTTGGTATTTTCCACACACTTTGCATATTAAAACATTGAGAAAAAAATTACAATTTATTATATTATATTATATTATATTATATTATATTATATTATATTATATTATATTATATTACAGAAATAAAGTTTTGTTATGTCCTCCAATAACACTCTAAGGTTGAAGTTTTGAATTTTAAAGTGTTTCAAGGAGTATCCTATAAATGGTTAAAGCTGCACTGACTCCATAGTTCCCCTTAGAATTCTAGTGTCTTTCAGCTCATTGTTCTGGTTTAGATTTTTTTGGGTTCAGTATTTGTTCTCTCATCAACCGTAATTCTAACCAAAGCAGGCAACAGTCTTGGGCAAAAAAGCCCTTATAAAGTGCACACTACCTCCCCAGCACCTAAATAGTAGGACATCAATATTCCATTGATGTTCCAAAATACCAGAGCATTTAGCAGCTAAAGTGGCAAAGACATTTCTCAGGACCAAAACAGAGCTAAAAGTAGAGTGACTGTTGGATCTGCATTCATCAGGTGATCAGAAACATGAGTCTAAATGAATGATAACATTGCTCCATGTGATTAGGCAAGGTTTTACTAATATGTTTTATCAACTTTATGAGGTGGACAATTTTGTGTTTACACCTTACTTTCCTCCCAACTGGCGGAAAATCAATTAATATTGCTTTAATATGTTCAGTTGAATAGTCCTGATGAGGCTAACATATGCAAACAGAAATCAATTGTAACAATAAGAGAAACAGCAGTGGCAAGTTCTAACAAAGGGGATTCAACACACCTTATATGACCCACACTGCTGTTTAGTTACTTAAAAGCTCAAGTTCTGACATTATTTTGTCTACCTCTTAATTGTTTCTACAGGACGGAGCACATGCTGAGGCTGAGCACATTAACACTAACGCCAAATCCAAACGTCTGCGCTCACTGGACACTTTCCGAGGGTATGTATGCCATCAACAACCGCCCTGTTTATCAATCTATCACCACATGCGGCTGGTTCACATGCTAATTCTTTTTGGAGCGGTCTATGGCATGATGAAGATCTACAGGCCCGGCGTAATGAATAATTACGGGGGTCACAGTCTGGCCACATGCTCCCCCCAGCTTTTGTTATCAGGCGGTATAGCTTTGGGCATGATTTCTGATATCAGTGCGTCTCGAGTTTGGAACAGTGTGTTTCTGTTGGACAGGAGTGATGCATGTGATTGAATCTGGGCTCCCTGCTAGCCTTAATTGCGGCCTGGGGGTAGACACAAAGCACGCCTCTCTGGAAACAGGATGCTGGTGTGGCTTTGACCTCCCCCTTGCCAAATAATTGATGTAATAATACCGTCAACATATCAGCACACATCCACACGGCCATAGATCTCCTGCCAAAATGGAGAGCGAGAGGAAATCCAGCAGCACGGAGGTAGCATCCAGCAGACGACTGGCATCTCCTCCATCTGTGGCTTCCTTTTGCATGGAAAGCCATCTGATACCGCCGTGCATATGGGCTGAATTCAAAATACCACAGAGCTGAATTACTTGAGTACATTTACACCAGAACTTGCAAAGGTTCAAGGGAAGGATACATTTTGATTCCATTTCCCTTCAGTTGCACTTCCTGCCACAGTCCCATTTAATCTTATTATCTGAAATGTCACACTGGGGTTACAGATACTTGTGGAATATTGATGTCCTGATTGGTAATACTGAAAATTCTCATACCTGACAACACACTTAATCAAACTGTGACTCAGGACTGAAGATTAACGCTGCGTGCGCCTCCTCAGCCCTGTGACTTATGATCCAGACCCCTGATAAGTAACAACTTTCCACAGAGAACAGACACATCAGTCATCTGCCATAAATGCTGAGATATTTCTGAAGGCAAAAAGGCTTTTCTTCTGAGCTGAAAGGTTTTTCTGATCATTGCTCAGGCCTCACTGACATGATATACAGAGAACAGTAGGCTGCGGTTGCGCGTTAATTTTTCTAAAAGGATTTGGATTTTAATCTTGTGCCACATTGCTAAAAGCCTGTCGCCGCTTTCCTTACTGTGGAAAATCGCACTGTCAGTAGTTAGCAGTGCTATACAACAGAGGGAACAACTATTACAGCAAAACAATGGATTGTCAGGTCCATTTAACACCAGGTGGCTGAGTCATTCTG
Organism: Centropyge bicolor; assembly: GCA_037975185.1. NCBI lineage: Eukaryota > Metazoa > Chordata > Actinopteri > Pomacanthidae > Centropyge > Centropyge bicolor. Next base: position 9,962,217 of record JBBMOC010000007.1, on the reverse strand, counting down.
GGTCTTATTTTGACTGAGCTCCAAGTTTTCCTCCTATTCAGTTTCAAATATGCTCTGAAGTTTGCCCGCAATAAAACAACCTTGGCTTTTCCAATGAAGTGGTAATTTATTATGACTAGATTGGGTGTCCGTGTACTTGATATGGCCTGCACAGTAGGTAACTCAATACTCAGCAACGATAGAGTGTAACTATCCATTTGCAACGGGGGAAATGTACTAAGCTAATACTCTAATTGGTAATGCATGTACTGTGATTCAAATCAAAGGAGTCCATAAGTGTCTATCAGTGAGTCATAACCAGTTGTCACCGCCGCGAGAAAGATACGTCTGTCTGTAATCTGTTCACTATAAATCATGAATACTGATTCCCAGGCATGAATTAAGCCTGTTACTGAAGTGACAAATGTTCAGTGGAGAGCTTCACAGGGATATTTACAACTTCAACCCGATTAGGAACCAAGAAACAAGCCTGCGTTGCTTCAACTGCATTATCTCACATTAACTTTGGTGCGACATAAAACAAAGTGCACATCAGATTAATTAAGCACTTTTAGTTTCATCATAATTAGTAGGCTCTACTTTCACATGTGTGTGGCATTTGTAATGTAATCTGCCTAAAATGGAGCTCTCTCACTCACAATCAGACACCCAGAGTGTTGTGATTAAAAAGATGGCCAATAAGCCCTGATATTACAGTGATTTTCACCAGGTCTCATCTCTCTAGTGATTTAACCTCCGTCTTTGTCACTATGGCGACTAATGGATATGTTTGTCAAAATTTAAATGATAGCCTGCGTCCGTGTGTGTGTGTGTGTGTGAGAGAGAGAGAGAGAGAGAGAGAAAGAGTACATGGACACATGCGGCAGGGTTTACTCTACTTTAATAGCCCTTTTGAGATGATAGTGGCCGATTAAAATCTTGTATCAGCAGGTTGGGGCTAAAAGAGCAGTAATGGCTTTGGTGCACCTCTTAATTGAATCTAGGCAGAAAAACAAGAGGAGGCAGAGGTAGATACAGTGCACCTTATCATGCAGTCTTGTTCTTAGAGGTTGTCCTAATCTTGTTATGGCTCTTAAAGACTCCATGATTAAATTTTTTTTTTTCCTTTTGATTAAATAACACATGAATCAAAAGCATAAATTCAAGTGTTTAAGATGGTAAAAGGATGGAATCCACCCTCGGAGCAAACCTCCGTAGCTGCCTGACCACGCAACCGCACATTCCCCTCCAAGTTTGTGTTGTGTAATGGCCCCCGCCCATTTTCTGACATGCAACGCAAACACCTTTTTCACTCCAATGTCTGATTCAGTGAAGCATTCCATCACGTGCTCTGTGTTTCAGCAGCCTTGGCCAGTGCTAAAGTATAAAGTGTATCATATATTAGACGCAAAGTCTTTAGTCAGCACTCCTGCTTGAGGAGATCCAGAGGACAAGTGTTCATTTCCTGAGTGATTCATAATGCTTAGATTGCATTACCCTGTATTTGGAGTGTGACAGAAAAAAAGGCCCCTCCTCTGGCCTCTTTAACTTGAATTCAAAAGTTAATACTATATCAGACGTTTAGTCAGATGGTAAGAAAGCAGATGACAGCTGTGTGCGGCTTCTGTATTTCATGTGTTTGTAAGAGTTTTTGCCCACATTTTCTTCACCCATTCTGCTGCATGATGGTCAATCCAATTATTACTGACTTGGCATACAGTGTACTACACTGCTTACTCATTGTCATGTTGCAGGTTTGCCCTGACAGTGATGGTCTTTGTGAACTATGGAGGAGGAGGCTACTGGTTCTTTCAACATGCACCATGGAATGGTTAAGTAAAAAAATAACATGCATAAATAATACAAAATCAAACAAAAATAAGCAGAACACGCACCTTTATACAACCTCCATTCCAAAAAATTTGGGATGCTGTGTAATTCAATTGAATACAACACAAAGTCAAAATATTATAATAAACTAATAAACCATATAATTTTTGTAAATATACACTCACTGTCTTTTCTTTAATTTCCCTTCGCCTACCTCTGCTAATCAGGCAGGTTTAACAGCAGAAAGGACCTCTCAGTGCTCACAGTGGTCTGTCTTTTTCATGGAAGGAGCAGATGCTTCTTTCACATAAAGCCAGTTTTGACATGAATGTGTGAACTCGAGGCAATTATTCAATAGCGGCATCCTCTTCGTCATGTCTGCAGCATTTCCTGACCTGCTGTCAGTAATTATGATAAATGCAGTCTTAAGCATCTCAGTCTCATGCCCATGTCATCATTTACTGACAATATTTTGTCATGGCCCTCAGCATTTCCTGCAGAGTGCCCTTTAGCCTGTACGAGACACCTGCCAAAAAGCCTTTCAGCCAGAAAGCTTTCTAACACGTGGTCAACGTTGTGAAACGGTTGCATTTTGGTTAGGTTTAGGAAAAGATTATGGTTTGGGTTAAAATAATTAACATTTAAATATAAAACTTTTCCTAGTACATTCTACAGTTGCCCTTTAGTAAGTAAGTACTGTTGCATGCAGTATACTTAGCACATTGCACTTTTGTATCTGTTGCCGTCCATAGTGGAAAATTTGAAGTTAGGCTTTTGTCTCCTGTCAGTCAACTCTGTCTGTGCAGCTCAGACGATGTGATGCAGCTTTCACTATGCAGAGGATTGTGGGTAGGAATAGTCAGAAAAGCATGCAGTAGGACTATCTGGTAAATACCTTGACTTACCTTGACTTCTTCACTGTGGAACTTTTTTGCTCATTATGCCACACTTGAACATCTCATATTGCAGCAGATGAGTTTACATTGTAGTTAGAGACACCAAAGAGTATCATCTGCGCCTGTATGAGATGCCGAGGGGGCGTGACAAAACGTCAGCGTTTGATGACCTGCAAATGAGAACGATCCATCTCAAACCAAACACATAGGATGTAATTCCTCATAGGAGCCAATCCAAAGGCACAATCCATAGACTTTTATTGTTATTAACAACCGGGGAGGAGACAAGAAGGAGGAAGGATGAGTGTTTAAATGGCAGCTGGGAGAGTATTGGAGGGGGGCAGTGAATGAGTAGCACTCACCTCTTGCAGTAGCCATGTGTCTGACCCAAAGAGAAGGCTGAATCCCTTCTCCCAAAGTTCAAATAAAAGCAAAAATGTTACTGCAACCTTTATGAAATCCTTGTCATTTTTTGGGGGTGTTCTCAATTTAAATTTGATAATAGCTTCTTTGTCTCATCTACAGGGGTGTATTGATTTCAGGGGTGGTTTGATTAATCTTCTCTTTGCCGCCGGGCTGCTACTGTCACAAAAGTGTAAATTTTTATTAATCACACCTTTTCAAAATGGAAAGTTAATGACAGGAACAGCACTTTAAGGACATAACATTGTTCCTAATTCACTTTGGAGTCCTTTTGGATTGCAGAGATTAGAAAAGGACAAGAACTGTGAACCCTGTGCAATGGCAAAAAAATTTTATCTGTGTGTCTATTGATTTTAATGTATGCCTCTAAATTTGTTGCAGGTCTGACTGTGGCAGATCTTGTCATGCCGTGGTAGGTTTGGAACATCAGTGGACATTTTCAGTCCTATTTCAACATAAACAAGTTAGCATGTTTTTGTACTTGTAATTTAATAGAGTAACAAAGCTGTTTCTTCCAGGTTTGTGTTTATCATTGGGACCTCGGTGGTGTTGGCTTTCACATCCATGCAGAGGAGAGGAGTCGGCCGCCTACAGCTGCTGCGCAAAATCACCTGGAGAGCAGTGGTCCTCCTGATGCTCGGCTTCTGCTTCCTCAACTACTCTCCGAGTGACGGACCATGTAGGTGCAAAACACGGACCACGTGATTGTTAATGGAGCAAACGTATTATATGTGGATGTGCTTGTTCTGTACTGGGGAAATGATTAAAACTCAGAGTCTGGCTTGGATAATAATATATCCACTTATTAGATGTGCTGAGGCAGAACAGAAAGAGAGGCTTTTCTTGTGTTAATGCATTTGTTGTCTGAAAAATGCAGCTGAGTGAAACAAACTGCTTTTGCTGTTCCATGGAACATCGAACAACAAGATTCTATAAAAAAGTGTTCTCATGAGCTATTATATGTCAGGTATTTTTGCAAGTAATGCAAAAATGAGCTGATTGATTAGTTAGTCAACAAGAAATTAATTTGCAACTTTATTGATTCATGTTTCAGTCATTTTTGCAAAACATGAAATGGCTCTGAATTTTCAAATTTTTTTTCTTCTCTTAACATCATGGTAAACTGAATATCTTTGGGTTTTTTCACTGCTGATTGGATGAAACAAGACATGTATTAACAATAGCTTGGGTTCCAGGAAACTGTCACAACCATTTTCCCCATTTGTGAATGAATAATCAATAAATCAAGACATGATGCACAGACGAATCGATTATGAAAATAACTGTTTGCTAAAAATGTTGTACAAGCTCGCAGTAATATATAGCTCATATTTGGTACGCTCATAATACACTTAAAGTCAGGTAACAAAGACAAAGGTGTTACATGTGTTCAGATCCAGATTTGTGATAAAAGCCAAAGCTGCAGGGCTGTGTTGGGGTTAAAGGAGAGGAAGTATAGGCTGAAAATCCCCATTTCATTGTCCACCTGGGGATGCGTAGGGCGCCCCTCACGCATTAGCCATCCCCAGCCCTAATGGACTTTCCTGGGTGGATGTCTGTGTAACTGGGTTAACAAAAATATTGTTATTGCGTGTGCAGTCTCAAAATCCAGCACCAGGGGACGTTTAACAGAGGCAGATTGAGCAAAAACAACCGCTGTGGTAATGGACAATTACAAACAGATAGTGTTACACCCTTCAGCCCCATGCAGCTGCTGCAGAGGCTGCTGCTGGAGCTGATCATAACAGCACAGCGACTTTTACCATAAACTGCAGCTTTGCCCTCTGTCTCCAAGGACGTCCTCGGCAGTTCAGTCGCAGGGTTTGATCTAATAAGAGAATGGAGTCATATCAGCTCAATATGCTAAACTGTTTCAATGTCAGACAAGACAGAAGGAGGTGTTAACCTTTAACATCCGCCATGAGTCATTTCAAATAAAAGAAGCGCTAAAGATCTTGATTGATTGAGATTTTGGTTATTTTATTTTCATTTTGTCACTTCAGTTAATGATTTATACACTCTTCATGGGATGAGAAAATTATAGTGCACTTGATTTAAGAGATTCCATTGGATTACCTCAAAATCATATTGTGCTGAAGATAAAAACATGACTGCTTCTCTTGATTCCTTAGAAGCTGATGTTTTTGACATACAAAAATATTCTTTTGCTTAAGGTGACATTGTGTTTTTCAAGATTTTTTCTCCGACCATTTGACAATGTTTATTCTTTGTTGGATGGCGACAAATACGAGAAAAGATCAGTGAAGGGAAGATGAGGGCAGAAAGTCAGAGTAGCCTTCAGAGGATGTTAAATAATAATTATAAAAATCCTTTTTTTTGAAAAGCTCAGCTATTTGCTCTACTTTCTGGTCCCTTTATTCAGTTCTGCTCACTTTCATCATAGAATCATTATTTTATTCAATCTATTAAGGATGGGAAGCAGACAGCAGAGCTTTCACTTCTTAAATGATATTGAACGACAAAAAGGGTTTCAATTTCAGGGAAAAAAACCCCCACCTGAATTGATCATAAAGTGAAAGTTACAGTTTCCTGTAGTTAACCTTAAAACTTTCAGGATGATTGCTATTGAAGTGACAATTTCGTGGAGGGACGGACTAAATTATCTCGGTGAGGGTGTAACCTGCAGATTTAACAAATGTGTCATAAGTAAGAGCTTCCTCTTTTCCTGTGAAAGGGCAGATTTCCTCCTCTTATTTGATTTGTTCAGATCAATGATTGGGATTACACTGTTTTCACAGCACTTTGCGCGGCAAAGAGGTTTTCAATTAACTAATGTGTAGATTACCATCAATCTCTCAACTACAAGCCAATCCTATCCTCCCCAATTTGTTGAGACTGAGAGATAACTGGGAATCTTTGATTAGCTTCCCACGTTCTTGACATGTCCGTATCCTGAAGGCCGACACCATTTGCCTCGCTGTCCATCATCCTCCTTCAGGAAGTAGGAGGTAGTAGTGGAATGATTGAAAGGATGTTCTCATGTTCAATATTATCAATTTCCTGATTAGTCATTTGCTCAAATCAGCAGGAAGAGCTTGACACCACTGAGTTATATCTGCACTTGTACCTGACTTGTAAGTTCATGTATTCAGCATTGAGTGTTAACGCACACATGAAGGTTAACGCTGTTGTCGATTGTGCTCCAGTGTCCTGGTCATGGCTGAGGATCCCTGGAGTGCTGCAGCGTCTGGGCTTCACCTACTTTGTTCTGTCACTCCTGCAGACTTTCTGGGACCAGAAAGAAATCCCACTGAGAGCGGTGAGCAGCTCTGTCAGGTTCACTTTAGTCTGGCATTACACACCAGGGAAGAAATGTTAAAGAACATCAACACGAAACAACACATTCAGAAGCCGTTCATTTGTTGTGTGCACCTTTAATTCCTGGGTCCATTTTTATTGTTTAGTGTTGCTGGGATAACAATAAAATTTGATATAAAAAGTGTCAAAAAGATAAGCAATTTTGTACTTCAAAGACTATTTTATGTCAACACTATTTGTATACTGTCTGATGCAGCATCACTGGTGGAACCCGGTCCAGGATGTCGTCCTGTACTGGCCACAGTGGCTGACTATCATCCTGCTGGAGACTCTGTGGCTCTGCATCACTTTGCTCATGCCTGTACCCAACTGCCCCACGTAAGTCCAAGCAAAGCTCCAAGTCCAGTCTATTTATTAATCCATTGTGCACATATGTTAAAAGTGTAAATTCCACCCATCTCTCCATGCTGAGATAATCTCCAGTTGGGGCTGCAGCCGAGGTGTTAGTGTGCACCTTGTGTTGCTGGTGTTACGGACCGCCGTGATTTATGGGCCTGTAGTGGATGCTTCAGAGGGCATAATTAGCCAATCTCAGTCTGTCATGTGCAATAAGAGGAGTGGAGGCAGAGGATCCATCTTCCTCGCTCTGAGTCTCCTGCTCAGTGCTGCTTCTTGTGTGTGTTTTCTCCCCATTTCTGTGACCCTGCATAGCATCAATGTGAGAATACTGTGTCAAATTGTAGTGCTCTTGTGCACAGCTCTTTTTTCCAACATCGGATTGCCTTTTTTTTATTTTTCAGTGAAATGTGAGGATGTCTGGTGAACACAAATCTCACACTAAGCTTAAAAACAGGAGGAGATCTTTGACATTAGTTCGAAGAACTTGCCTGAGGAGCTTCTTTTTGTTAATCTTCCTCATGTTGTTACTTTTTAATGCTGTGAAATGTCATATTCTTTTAATACTGATTAATCTATATTATTTGTTATCAGAGGGTATTTGGGAGCTGGTGGAATCGGTGATAATGGTCTTTACCCAAACTGCACTGGAGGTGCAGCAGGATACATTGATAGATGGATGTTTGGTGATAATATGTACCGATACCCCACATGCAAAGTAAGATCTTTTTCCCACACCATTTATTATCTATTATTTGCAGGTGGAATTAAAACCAATAAAACAACTTAGCCTGTCCTTTTCATGTTGCTTCTCTTCCAGGAAATGTATCATACCACACAGCCCTATGACCCAGAGGGGGTTCTGGGTACAATCAACTCCATTGTCATGGGATTCCTGGGGATGCAGGTAAGATTCATTTCTCTTGTATGATTCAACAAGTGGTGCAACTGTATTTCTACTACGTAACAGTTTCTTTAATGTGTGTCCATATTATTCTGTTGTCATTATTTAGTTCCAAATCTCCTATTGCTTGGAATAGGAGTAATGTTCTATATAACACTTTTGTGTTATATATATATATATAGTTTATAGTTTTATAAATATATAGTTTAGCTTAGTTTAAATGTTTTTTTTTACTCATTCTGAAGGCTAATTAAAGGTTCATGTCACCCTTAAATTGGTTTTATGATTTGTGACATTTCATTTGTGATGCTCAAACCATTTAGAGTCACATTTGAAAAACTTTCCATATTCGTAGGAATAGATGTTAAAGTAAAAAGTAGTCCCACTGAAAACTGTTGTCAGCAAGTAACCTGGAACGGCTTCTGGAAAGATATGTTGAGTTTGTGTTTCATAAATGTCTTCATTTTAATACAGCAAGTAGAGTTCCATTCACCTCCATTGTGCTTGAATGGTGACAGAAATATGACATTTTAAATTCTCAGCTTTTTTAAAATGTCACACTAGATACCACTAGAAATAAGTGCAAAAATACTAATACTGTTTCTCTGCGTTCTTGGTTAACTGTCCCTTACGTCCTCACAATGCTGGCCCCTGATTGGCTGAGAGCAGCATCTTCTTTTATTCAGACTTACTCAGTGAGACGTCATGATCGAATGCAGAAAACAGATTCAAAAGACTAAATAAGTTGTTTTGAGACAGAAACTAATCAGAACCATGCCTATTTAGATTTATTATTAGATTGTACATTTCTATACCAGAGCGTCTCTACTCACAGTTAACTCTGTACTTAAATAAGATTATGTGAATGAGTTTTTCCCGCCTCATTGTAAGTGCACAGCTGCTGTCCTTTATTGTCAAAATGTTGTCAGAAAGTGAGGAGAGAGCTCTCGTTCTTTAGACCTGAGTCTCTGATGGCGACAGTGTCATTTTTAACAGTTTGTGTTGTGGGAAGTTGCCACGCAAAAGCAGCCACATTGCTCAATTCCCAGTGGGCGGTTAGCGCTGAGCCCTTCAGTCAGCGAGTCTTAGACGACACGCCAGGTGTCCGCTGCCCTCTTCTGTGTTCGTCCATGCTAATGTCCTCAGCTGAAACATATTCATCATCACCAAATTAATCAGAGGGTGCGGATGACTTACACCCCACATCTGGCTCGACAGGATAGGAGAAATGTGACCACCTCGTCAGGGACGCGGCATTGACACCCACATCCCAGGCCTATTTAGTTACCCAAGGGCAAAGATACAGACACACCGATTGTTGCTGCTTACATGGTATTTCTCATTAAATGTATGATTGAATGTGTTTTGGTGACTGTGCTTATCTCTGCCTCCTTCGCCACAGGCTGGGAAGATTATCATTTTCTACAAGGGGATGAACGTCCACATCCTCTGCCGTTTCCTGGTGTGGGCCGTCCTCCTGGTACGTTACATCATGTGGAGGTTTGGAACACAGCTGCTAAAGTAAATGAGGACAAAAGTCAATTGATAATTTAAAACCAAGACAACCAATCACTTAAAACGTCTTCCTGCTTGTATGACTCACGCAGAGCTGAGCACTTTTATGTTCTTGCCGTTTTACTTCGCCTCGCAGGTAAACTCTGCGGCGTGTTTTTCCAGCCACTCGGGTATTAGTCATAGCCGCCGAAGCCGTTCATTAGGAGGACTTAGTAGAGGACATGTGTGTGATCTCAGTACAATTAAACGGCGTCCATGTGTGGCTGTGTTTCCGGGCAGACATGGGTATCCAGCGCCTCAGGGGGATACACACTGTCTCTCATTGCCTGTGTCTCACATGTGGTTTTAGATTAGAAGAGTTGTGCATATTACTTACAGGCAACTGCAATCAGTAGTATCTGATGAAGACTATGATTAATTCATATTCCTGCGCATTAAGTCTCAACAAACATTTACAGAGCAGTTACATGAGAGTATGGATAAAGGAGGGATAACAGAAATAGATTTAGAAGTTCATTCAATCCAGAATAAATAGATACATTTCTCCTTATGAATCTGCTTGGATAGCCTTTGAGATTGTATTTGTTTTGGATGTGTGCTCTTTCTGGGTGGTCTCAAAACATGAAAAGAGGCAAGCTGGCCTCTGTTTCATTTAGAGGGGGAGTGCGTCCCACAGGGAGAAGCATAGTGTTATACGAGATGGCCCGTTTTGCATTTCTAAACCTGTGACATGAGGCTGTTAGCCCACTCTAACGAGATTGACAGATAGCTGTGTGGAAAGGCCGGGCTTTGCTGAACCGTGTGCTGCCTCTGTTTTTATGCACGTACAGTGAGAGGCTGCACAGAGATGTAGCGTGCTTTCAAAATGGGGTTAGTGGGAGCCTGCATGCTGTGGAGGCAGACATCCTGAACTGGCAGTCCTTTGACCTGGAGCGATGATGGAGCCGGAGGAGCTGGCTTCTTCACTCAGCCTTTGAAATCAAACTGTGCGGGATGAAATGAAAGGGTTATGAGAAGCAGCCAGAGGAAAACACACAGATGATAACAGTAACCGATCCCATTATTTTTAAGTTAAAGTTAAATTACGGAATCAGTTTCATTCATTAACTTCATCCTATCAGTCCTACATCTGTCGTGTAAGTTGGTCATGTCAAGTCAAGTTTATTTGTGTAGCCCACTATCACAGCCAAAAAGCCAAAGGGTTAATGCCCAGTATCATAATAGGGCTCATATTTTCTGGAAAGACAAGAAAAAAACATCCCCCAAACCCTCAGTATGTAAGAAAAGAGCATATGCACAGCAGTGCTTTAAACTAAATACTGACATCAGTGTTAACATTCTCACAATGACAATGTTAACATCTTGATTCTGAGCAGGTATGTTTTCCATGCTCATCATTACAGTTTAGCCTGACAGCAGGCTGACGTTTGCTAATTAGGACTAAATGCATGAGTCTGAAGTGAACACCACTGGTAGCATGCCATTGTATTGGTCTTAAATCAAAGTACTGAACAAAGATGAAAAGTCATAAACTCACCAAAGTTATTACAATTCATCCTGAGGGGAGCATGAATGTCCTTACAAACTTTTATTGCAATCGACCCACTAAATATCAAGACATATATAGATATATAGCTATTTTCAGTCGACCTCATGGTGGCATGAGAAGAATAGTCAGTGGATCATTAAAGTTTTTAAGATTCATTGTTTGGGTACCATGAATGCCTGTGCCAAATGTTGTGCCAATATCAATCATCAAGTCAATCATATCAATCAGGAGTTTTCACTATTAGAGGAAATAAGGAGATGACGGTGCAAAATTTAGTTGCTCAGCATTTCAGGCTGGACCAAATGAGGTGGGCAGACAGACTCACACTGACATGCCTAGAGCTGTGCCGTTAACATGGCTAAAAGTGGCACTTTAAAAAAAATAAAGTTTGTTAAATTCACCATACAACAGTATTATAAGCCAGTAGGATTTTAATAGGTCAACTATTAATGCAAGTCCAATAAAAGGGGTGAAGAGGTCTGAGGATCTTTTGTGTTTGTGAATCAGGAAAAATCCTGCTTTTATTTGTGAGAATCAATTGAAATTCTGTTGGGAGAATTTAATGTCATTAACCTCAACTCTTAAATGACAAATCTCCCCATTATGTCTCCTGGTGTTGAATCTTATTGACTATCATTGTGTCGCGAGTGACTGGAGGGAGGTGAAATAAATTAGATCCATTTGGCTTCTCCCAGAAGCACCGAGTGATGAAGTAACACATGAAGAAATGAATAAACATTAAGCTTTTATGTTTTTTATGTTTTTCCACTGTATCTCACGGTTCACCTTTTAATGCTGCTGATGATGTGGATGCTACTCGAGTTTATGATGTTGGAGACGTTATATTTACGATCATAAAGTGTTTAGTGATGGATCAATAGGAGGACTTTAAATCCTGGTTAACTGAAATAGAGAATAATAATAATAATAGATTTTCTCACATTGCAATGGTTGGCTGAGAGCATGCTTTTTTTATTGATCCAGGGATCAGATACAGACCATGTGTCAAGCATGAATACAGCAAATAACGATCCCACGTGTTTTGATGATGTATATTTACTTTTGTTCCTTCTTTAATCTTAGTAGCTAAATGTATTTTTAGTCCCACAGTGTTTTCTCCAACAAAGAAAGCAAAATTAGTTTTAGTGATTGGCCTGCTCTTGATATTGACTTTTCTAATACGATTTTGCCTCAGAGGGGCGGCAGGAAGCAGAGCTGAACTGCCTCTTGTTTCAGACATGTGCTCTTGACATTAGCGGGTCTCCTCGGTGGAGGAGGGAGCTCATTTCAGCACGCACCCAACCACAGGATTGATATCATGCAAAGGAGGTTCACGAAGAACCAGAAAGGGTTCATACAGTACCCGACATGTGTGAGTTTGCACCACAGCGCACTGTAGTGTGATTTCTGTGGCCGATTGATATTCAGGGGCGGCCATGCATCTTCCTCCTAATAAACAACAGCCCCTGTTAATTAAAGTCCAACGATCAGGCTCCAGAAGTGAGAGATTGAAATTGAGCGATTGCCCCACATACCAGTCCCATCCCACATCCTGCTGCCTGGATAGCCTGGAGACTCAATCCAGCCCCGGCTAGGCTATTTCCACACCATCGATTCTGTCATCTATACACATGATGGATATCCACCTAACAAGCATGTTTGGATTCTGATCCACTGCCCCGGGTTTCTCTGTGGAGCACCAAATGTTTTCTCAAGCACCTAAATCATATGTAAAGGTAAATAGATGAGAGAATAACAGCTTTAATTGAGGTAGAGTTCATCAGATCATACACAGTTGCTCTGTATTAATAAGGCCGTTGAGGCAACATGGCCTCAAATGGGTGTTACTCTGGAGGTGGCTCTCTCTGAAGACCACAACACTCCAGCGTGGATGGTCACATTGGCGTGTTGGCAGTCTGACCTTGTGTGTGGGACTTGTTGGGCCTCGTTCATCTGACTTGCAGATAATCGTTTAATCTTGCGGACTCGCTTGATTTCTGTTGCCCCACGTTTTAGCAGCCCAATACAGCTTGCTTTATCGTCCTGCATCGATTTGAAATCTGTTTCATTTCCACCCTCAGGGAATCTCCGCAGCCATCCTTTCTAAGTGCACACGAGACGGAGGATTTATACCTGTCAATAAAAACCTTTGGTAAGTGCTTCCTGACCCTCTAAATCCAGCCACTTTTCCTCACAAAAGAAAGGATGGGTTTCCAACAGGCACAAATCAAGGCTGCTAAAACACGCGTTTAGTTACCTCTAACGACAGCTACGACTGTAAATAATCACCCAGGCTGTCGGGAGTGTGAGGTGGAGCGGTTATACATTCTCCCAACATGATCACTCTTCCTTACGGCCAGCAAAGTAAAGGATGCTTTTTTTTTTCTCTCCAGCCCAGAAGCACTCACTCCACATTTTACCAGCTCTGTGTGATGGAATGGGATCAGACTCTGGAAAAAGCATCTATATAACCACAGTGTAGTCAAATTGCTCCCAAACTATCATGTGCCTTTTTTTGGAAAAACAAGGCACAGCATTTTGATGAATGTTTGCAATGATTTTGCATGAAATACAGCACAATTACGACGTGGGACGCAGATTGCTTTACGACCTGTGCATTTGTTCCACTCCCACATTCCCCTTAATATGATGTGAATCATTTTAATGTTGCAGCAGGAAGAATACCATTTCATCTGTGATGTGTAAGCAAATTCTTCATGATGTTCCACTGGGGCCCCCACTAACACTGCGCTCATCCCTTGCCATTACCTGCCTGGCTTTTATAGGCAGTTCATCATGCACAGGTTATTGAGCTCTTGAGTACGAGTCCCTGCCTGGATGTCTAGAAGTAATTAACTCCCAGCCAAGAGTCCTTTTTGGCCCCACTTCAGCTGAGATAAAAAATAAAAAAGCCCACTGCAAGGAGGCTCCGGGAGGCAGCCATTTTACATCAGATGATATTCCATCAAACATTCTTGCACTTAGGAGCAGACAGGGACATGGCTGGCTGGCACGGCTCCACAGGGCACGTGCCAAGGATCCACTGCTGATGCTTTAGACCAATCCAGCAAGCTGTCCTGCAGTTTGTTGGATTGGCTTCAGACCCCTGGGTGTTATTTATCTGCAGAGCAGGATTGATAGACTCTGTGCTTTTACACCCTTGTTCACACCGTACGACTAACATTTTAGTGATGCCCAAATGCTGTTGTTGTAAAGTGTTGCTGATGATGTGTTTGTCCAGGTCTCTGTCCTATGTGATGTGTATGGGCTGTTTCTCCTTCCTGCTGCTGGGAGCCATGTACTTTGTCAATGATATGAAGGGCTGGTGGTCTGGACACCCATTCATATACCCAGGTGATGTGTATTCATATGCTTTGGTTGTAATAAAAAATACTCATGACTTGCACATGATTGCAAACCTTGAACACATCAGTGTGTACAAGGAATCATGTGACAATTATGTTTAAATTCTTAAAATGGTAGTAATTAATATTTTATATTATCAATGGACCACATGGCTATTTGTAAGCAGCTCTATTGGGCAGTTTATTGTCTTTCAGCTCATGGTTGTGGTTTTCTGGTCCGTTACTTTTCTGTTTTGGTTAAGTTTAACCCCTCAGGAGTCAGTGGAGCGTAAAGCAGGGGAGAGAGAGAGAGAGAGAGCTATTATTTAACTTACATTTACCAGATGGACAGAAACATCACCCCAAATGATTAACCTTGCGCCATATCTGCTGGATGTGTAAATAGGCAACTGTTTGCTAACAGGTTTGCAATATCAACTATCAGGATGATAATATATCAATGTCAGGTCTTGACATCAGACATTTTGACAATGATTTAAGTTAATTTTTAATCTCTACTGAAATAATTTAGGAAACAAAAATTCTGGTATATTGGCAAGCAAATGCTAAATCACACATCACATGAAACAACCAATGGTAAATACTGTAGTCAGTCCCTGTGGATTGACTGTGAACTGCATAAGGGTCTACTTCTGGGACAACCGACCTGATAACATTTGGTACCTATCATTTTATATATTCTAATATTCAGCTTCAAAATTACAAAAGTGTCCTAAATGTGATTGCTTTATAGGAGTTGGAATGGCTATTTATTATCTATCTATCTATTATTATCTTGCTGCCATCTAACTTCTCTTCCTTTTTTCACTCTTAGTCCAAGTAAGAGATTTTAAATGCTCAATATAAAACTAAGGTTTATTTTAAAAGCTTTCGGAGGTTCACACTGCTTACTTCAGTATTTTTGTTTTGTCTGAGTTCACATTTTCCAAATCTCTACAGCAGAAGTAGTGACAGCAGAGTAGAATAAGGGTTTGAAAAGTACAGAAATTCTCCTTTATAACAGAGGAGTCCTGTTTGTCTCCTCTCCTCCTCAGGCATGAACTCCATCTTTGTGTATGTTGGCCACTCGCTCCTGGGTTTCTACTTCCCATTCAGGTGGGAGATGCGCTTCCAGGAGAGCCACTGGGAATTGCTCTTCCAAAGCCTGTGGGGAACTGCACTGTGGGTGCTCATCGCTTACCTGCTGTACAGGAAGAAATTCTTCCTCAAAATATAAACCAGCACGATCATCTGTCCCTTTCTGTCTTATTTTTCAATTCTAAATGAGAACTATTCAGAGTAAGGTATTATTATAACATCTGTGGGAATTAAAAAAAAAAAATCTGGCCGACTATTCTTGGCTTAATCAGTTTAGTTTACTTTTGAGTGATGTACAACCTACCCACATACATGTGAATGAATTGAACTGAATATCCCAACCATCTGAAAAATCAAGCAACTCAGAGGAGCCGCTTTAAGTTTTAAACTAATAGGAGCTTCAGCACAAGGAGGAAAGTGTGACAATATGAATCCATAATACCCATTAAAGGGTGACTCATGTACAGTCTTTTCAGGTTTTTCCAATGGAAACTCCCACTCAAATGTTACCAGAAAGTGGTGATGTATGTTACAGTGCTGATGCCCCAACCTACAGGATTTATATGTACCATCAGCATCAAGGTCATCAAGCAGGTCACATGGAAAAATGTTTTTCGAAGGGCTTGGGAAAAATAGCACTTTGATGCTAAAACATACGTACTTGGACCAAAATGTGATCATTAAATAATTTGATTAAATTCTACTGGGAAGCTACAGAAAGACATAAACACCTCTTAGTGAATAAATGAATAATGTAAACGCTGTTTACACCTCCATCCAGTTTCTAGATGAAGATGTCTGATCCACTCTCAGTGTGGGCAGCTAAGGATTTATTTGATACCGCATGTTTTGTGCACTGAATAGACTGATTAAATCAAATATACTGAGATGGTACTTAACAAATTAGGCCGAGTGATTCCACTACACGCCAGGCCAGCCATTACGGGTCTGTTGCCATGGCCACTCCTCTTTCTGTTTGTGTGAGTGTGTGTGTGTGCCGGTACCATCTGCTGTCCGAGTGACAGTACTTTAATAGGGGTCAAGATGCACGGCTCACAAAGGAGTGTCATTAATGGGACAGACACCTCTTGCCCTCATTGTATTAGAAAATCAGGGAAATTACACAAATCCAATTCATCTGAGAACAACAACGAGCGCTCTCCAAGAGCCTAAGCCCTTTACATATTTTACATTTTACATATTTAAGACACAAAGCTACTCACATACTGAAATAGGGCGTATTTTTACACTGGGATTCTAATATTTCCTCATAATTGACAGTGAGGTTGAGTGATTTATAGATGTTTTCTTGAATGTATGCATGACAGTATTGAGCACACAGTGTGCCCTGAGCATCAGGTCAGGTGGTGTGTAGATCATGAAATGACCATCTAGTTAATGAAATGAAACAGCATCATGCTCTTCTCCCAGAGTGAAATCACATTACACACTCCTCAGAAGCCGTAATAACATTGCGTAATACAGCATAGTGATTTTGGTAATTGTCTTATGAACAGAAGTTGTTGTTTGAATCCCTGCAGGTGCATCCTGCCTACTTGAACAGGACTCAAGGCCATAATTGCTTTCCCAAACTACTGTGCCAGCAAATGAAAACTGCAAAAGCAAAGCTGCATCTTCATGGGATGAATGAAATCAATACAGACTCACCAGAGGTCTAAAGATATCTTTTGTGTATTTGCATGCAATAATAGAGCTCTGTATTTAAGTATAAGCATTTGGCTGACTCATTCTGACTTACAGTAAATGCAACAGCACGATGAGCTCAAAACCCATTAGACATCACAAGCAGCTGTTAATATAGATCAAAAAGGTCCAGACTGTGCTGGGTGATGAATATTCTGCTTATATTTCAGATTGAATTTCTGCTGAAGCCATGCTACAGCGCTCTAAACTTGATGTCGCTCCAGCATTATCAGAAAAAGCCCAATAGATATTGTTGTGGTTCCACACACTGACTACTCCACCACATTTCCGTGTCTTTATTGATTCTCATTGAGCATACAGTATGTCTCAGGATACCTATAGTCTGTCATATGGAAACTTTATCCGAGGTACAGTGTTCTCATGCAGACCGCTCAGATCCTTATATCACATAATGATCCCCACACTCTCCCTTGATACAGCATTTATCCTCCTATATGGTATAAGTGAACATTTGAGTAGAGTATCAGTTAACGTATTAACATCAGTTTAACATATGAAGATGTCATGATATCTTGAAGAAATTGGCAATTTGTGTGACATTTTTAAGCTATAACTTCTTTTTTTAATGGACATAGATGGTTTTAGATGGAAGCTTATTGTGTTCCTGAGACTACCAAAAACCTGAATATAATAGATAAGGATATTATCAAACTTTCAACATGCAGGTCTAAAGCCAGCATTATTAAAGAGCTACATAATATACCCATAATTATAAATCATATAATGTGCTATCTATTATCTATGTCTATCAAGAATTCTGTGTTCTTTCTTTAGTTCCTTCTCATTTCTCTCTTCTTTTTCTTCCTCCATAAATACGGATTCTTCTGGTATTTTCAATTTCTCACTTTGCCAGTCATGACCTGAGGGACACACCTTTGATTTAGCCCAGTTGTTACAAATGAGACAAACTGAGTAAACCCAAGCCAGCCAGTGCAAATATAATAACAGTGGCTATATTATGTTTTCTTCCACTTGGTGAAAGTTGCTGGAGCTACAGAGAAGCCCTGCCGTCCTCTCTTGTAGCCCAGCGAGCTCCAGTGGTTTTCTTTTTTTTTTTTGCTCCATGCAGGGACATTGATTGGAGAGCGATTGCTGTGTGAGTGACTGGTGTCCTGCCCTGAGGCTGCAGCAATGCATCACTCCACACTATCCAGTCACAGAGAGATCCTTCACTGTAATGCAGCCCTCAACCCTCGGACGCACACACTCAAGACCTGAGAGGGGAAAGGTCCCACAGAGCTTGACCACGGTCACACAGCTGGTTTTATTGTTGCTGTTGCTGCTTTTTGTTGTGGCACTTGAAAGCATCAGTTATGTGGACACTGTAGATGTCTGCTAGATAGATAGATAGATAGATAGATAGATAGATAGATAGATAGATAATATCCATATCAGCTCAGCAGTGAAATGGTTCCTCATTTAGCCAAAGAATACTGACATGGGTTCATTTGATGGTGGGCCTCTGACTAACACCTTCTAAAATGACACTTTTTAAAACATGTCTGAATCCACTGAAGTAAACACTAATGTCACCTCCTGGATGAAGTGAAGTGAAATGATGATTATTTCAAAATAAAACTCAACACACAAATGAGTGAAGCAGTGATTAAAATGAAAACACCTGATCCCACCTACCTTTAAAAAAAAACAGTGCCTGTGCCTTTAAAATGCACCATTGCACATTTAATGATAATTGCTAATAATTTTTCCCCCTGCAGAGTGTTAATGAGATGACTGACCTGCTGTTAAATTATGCTCTTAAATTTCCTGTGGATGCTGAGCTGCCTGCTGCTGCAGGAGGAAGCTGCGGGGCAGTGAGGCGGTGAGCGAGGCACTGAACCTCCTACTCCTCCCCCCCACCCTCCACCTCCTCGGTCACATCAGCCAGACAGTCCGCCCAGCAGCCGCCGCCGGAGCCGCACACAGCAGCGCGTCTGCGGGACACCGAGGACTTCATCCGGCCGCCCGGGACAACACGCACGGGTTCATACAGCGACCTTCTTTTTTATTTTAACCGGTTTGATTTTTTTTTTTTAATTCGGCGTGCAAAGGGACTTTTTTTGCAGCTCATTTTTATTCAGAAACTTTCACTTATGGTTCGTGAACATGGGGTCAAGTTGTGGTTTCTCTTGGGGAAACATCGCTGTGTTGCTGCTGCTGCTGGAAGGTGAGACTAAAGCTTTATTATTTCTATTATTATTATTTTGATTTTTTTTAATTCTAATGATGATAATGAAAGGGTTGGAAAACAATTTTAAACATGTGTTGCACTCAAGTGTGCTTCCAAAAAATATAGTAATAATTCTGAAAAAAGAAATTTCAAAATAGTAAAATATAATAAATCAGATAGGAAATTGTATTTTCTTTACACTTTTTTCATGTTTGACACCTCATGTGTTAATCAGCATCACTTTTTTCTGTTTTTCTTTAAAGCATCTTCTTCATCTCTTGATCTCCTGCCAGTGAGAAAGCCAATTTACTTGGTGATGTGAGCACAGCAGGAACTAAAATCTGTTTTTGTTCTTTGAATTACACAAAATTTTTCATCCCCCTGCAAAAAAATGACAATCATGAGAAGAGATGAAGAGAGAATAAAGAGAAATGCAGAGGAAAGAGCCAGTGGACCTGAAGTCTGGATGTCCACTGAAAAAAAAAACACACATGAAATTGGCTGCTCATGTGTGAAGCTGAGTTGCTTTGCTTAGATTGCAACAGTTTGGGAAGCTGAGTGAGTTTTAAGGCTTTTCCAAGAAGTATCTGAAATGGCACGAGCACAATGCCAGCACTGTTTCACCCTGCAGAAAGTGATACTTGCATTGTGCGCTGGTTGTTATGCCTGGTATGGCACACTGGGACCCAGAGTCAAATGAATACAGCCATATATCATAATATTATAATCCCATTCACAATCCCACGGCCCAACTGTACCAACACTGTCCTCCCATGCAGTCTATATTTAAAGTGTCTCTCATAGCTCAGGAGTGTGCAGCAAGTATGTCTAGTGCTTGGACGAATATAGGCCATTGTGTGGAATTCTTACAACTAGTCTTAACATATCAGGCTATCAGTGATTTCATCTGGGATGTGGAGTGTAAAAGCAAGATTATCGTCATGGTGGAAATGAGATGTGAAAAAGGTTTTATGTGAATGGGCCGGTGATATTTCATGCCTGCAAAAGTGGGCTTGCAGCACCAATGAACTACAGCCCTACGTAATCGCCCAACCCAGGGGAGCAGTTTCCTGCAGTGTTGTTAAAATGATTAATGAAATTTTTAAGGTGCCACAGTTTCATGTTGTTCTCTGGTTATTTTTCATTGTGACAGACAGTGCAGTTGAGCGCACAGAGGCTGAGAGATTCACATCACACTTACAGTAGATGCTCTCATCACAGCCTACATACATTCATATCTCTGCTTTGTTCTGCACGTACTGTCTCTGGAGCAGGCATTTCTCCAGGTATTTATAGATGAATGCAGTCAGTCCACTTCGATTTCATATGTCAAGGACGTGATGGTAATTAAATAGGTGCTGAAATCTACACCCCACATAAACGGGGCGCCCCTCACCTGCCTGTTTGTTGCAACAAAAGACCTACACTTGTTCGGGGAGGAGAAGAAGCGAGCTGCAGGCAGGTGTGCAGCAGCTGCTCCTATCTCTGGGCAAACACTGGCTGTTTGTTTTCTTTAGGAAAATATCGCCTGTTATACAAGTGCACACACTGTTCAGATTGCAAGTTGGACCTTAACTGCTCTCAAAATGACACATCGGATTGATTTTGCTATATATGTTGGAGCTGATGATTTTGTCTCACTTTTGGAGGATGTTCCAACCGCTGGCATCACCAACAATAGAACCATTTCCTCTGTTACATAAAAGTTATTTTAGTTTTATAAATGCATCAGTGCTCATTTTCAAAGTAATGTTGTGATGCACTTTTTGTATCAC
This sequence comes from Centropyge bicolor, assembly GCA_037975185.1. Lineage (NCBI taxonomy): Eukaryota > Metazoa > Chordata > Actinopteri > Pomacanthidae > Centropyge > Centropyge bicolor. The sequence goes on along the minus strand of JBBMOC010000007.1, from coordinate 9,941,334 downwards.
ATGGCCTCCTATTTGAGTTTGATCACCATACTAGTCATTGTATATTTGTTAGAAACTAAGGGACATTGCATTATTTGTTTAGATTGTAGAAAACAAAAGATGCCATAGTAAGCATTTGGTAATTCACATCATCGCTGTTCCAGGTTACAGGTTACTGATTCGTTTAGTGTTTCTTGCCGAGGTAATCAAACAAAGGAAATTGGCAATCAGAGCTCACTATAAGAGTAATCAGCATTTTTAAATGTGGCTGCACTTACGAGTAGAGTTAAGTAGAAGAGGTAAAGGAGTTCAAGATGTAAATTAGGGTGAATTGGAGGCTGGGACCTGGCTTTGTTGGAGTAGTTTGAGATTATGGAGTTGGCTGCAGTTTGGATGCAAAAATGTTTTCTTGCAATCGTGCTTGAAAAGATCCAAGGTGCTGAAATCTTTTGCTCAGTCATGGCTTTGGGAAGATTTCAACTACTGATGTCTGGGAGAAGCACATGGACTTTGGTGTGCATCTAGGGAAGTTTTTTTATAATTTGTTTGATTTCTTTAAAATGGAGGCTGGCTGTTCAGATCTCATGATTTAGCCCAGTTGAAAAAAATGATGAATGCTTATGCAGATGGTAGCTTTGCAGAGGTAAACAAATTGATGACTAATCCTGGTGAAAGCTTTTATTGAAATTAACAAAGTCCTCTTAACAGACATTTCCGTGTAATCTATCGCTCCTCCGTGAACGACCACAGATGTTTTCACATAAAAGCATCGATCCGTTTATCTTCCACCGTGACCTTGCTACTGTAGCTTTGACCCCGCTTCGCCCTCTGACCTTTGAAACCTTAACCAAGTGGTCATCTCCACTGATGACCCCACCATCCCAGAGGAGGCCATGTTTGCAGCCTCTTTAGCTGCTCCTCCTTCTCCTTGCATTAGAACGGTCATTTTCATCAGCATCTTGAGCTTTTGAGACAGACCAGACCAATAAATCTCATTTGTTACATGCTGCTATTTGATTTAGCTCCTTATTACATTATGTGATTTAGTAAAGCTTCGGTCTTGTGCTGCCTGTGGATGCATTATAAATCTTGTCAAATTTCTACTCTTGCTGTCACTTCGTCTCTTTTAGTATAATTGGAAAACATCATGATACAAGTTGTTTGCTGCAGAGTTGATCTTTCATATTAAATTGTGCAAACAGCACAGCTTTGCTTTGTGTCTTAGGAAGAAAAACTTTCTGTCATAGGTGTTACAAGCAAAAATAAATCATTTGATTACTTGTGTACTTGGTGTTTAGTTATTTCAAGTTTATTGATTTTTTTAAAAAAGAATGTCGCATACAACACGTCTCTCCATGCAATATAAAACCACAACCATCTGGCCTCATCTTTCCCCCACCAATCTCACCCCCACCCGCCCTGTCCCTGAAAGGAAAATGAGCTCCAAATGCCAAGAAATTCAGCTCCTAAGTTATTAACATTTTTTACATGGGAAAGAAGTTAATGAGCAACAGTACTGATGTTGGCTGCCACAAATGCAGTGGATACCTTTTGGGACAGTCACTAAAAAGTTGCATCATCCGAGTTTTGCCAGGATCAGTGTAGTGATACAGCAGTTTGAGCATTTCAGAGTTTGACGTTTTGACTTTCAATTATGAGTCCTCCTTTTGCCAGCTTATGCAATTTTTAATCACCAAAATGTTGGCAATGTTGGCTCCTGTTTTTTTAAGTGTCCCTCTGATGGTGTGACACAACCCACTTTGTTATTACTTCCATTGCTGAGAGCCTTAGCTCCATCCTCTAACTCTGGACTGTTGCTTCTGCTGCTGCTGGCGTTGCATGGATGCTGCTCCTACCTGTCAAAGCTCTCTGTCTGATCCTCTAGTCAGTTCAGGGTCACACTTCCCTCTCATGCACGGGTAGAATCTAATTTGCTGTGGTGAAAGGACAAGGAGACATTGATTGAAATTTCGCCCTCGGGGCATTTAGTCCTCTCGTTTCACATGGGTCTTGACAAGTTATATTCCAGTCGCCTAGCGGTGCACGCTGTGTTTGACCCACCATTTACAACAATGGATGAACAAAGAGGGAGCTCAACTCGTTTGATTCCACATGGTCGTGTGATGCTGCAGATCTGGATGTGGCTGAACGTATGTATTTTGCAGTTGAGTGTGGCAGCTGCGCTTCGCAATCTAATTTGCAAATTCATTCTAATGTCAAAAAATCAACAATTGCAGAGACAGATTTGCCAGATTTTCTCCAATTTCAAATCTCATTTAAACCCCGCTGCTCAGCCTTCCTCCACCAGGCCCCACCCTCACATCACTCTGTCCATTTGTTTGATCCTTCACTTTACTGAAGTGGGCAAACATGTAGGAAATAATTTTTCCACCGGCCTTCACTCCTACCACCACCTGCCAGTGCCAGAAACTCTGAAAGCCTCACTTCCATTTATGCTGGACGATCAGCGTCCTGCGTTCCCTGCTATAAAGCAGCATCCCTCCCTTTGTTTCCATAATGTAATCCATCAGATAATGTGGTGGGATACAGCGTAACCAGCAGTCAGAAGCTACTAGTACTAGTCATCTCAACTGTGCTCTTTTTAGCTTAGGCAACCAGAATATCTCCGAATTGAAGTGGTAAAGATTTAATAATGCCAAAATGCTACACACAGCAATGTGAAAGTGCAAAGTGGAGTCCCACAATTGACATATTTCATATTTCATTCATTGGGTTTTTTCAAGGATTTATTGCATTAGCACAACAGATCTCTGAGTACAAAAATGATACAGTTCATTATGCAGTATGTGTAAGTTATACCTTTAAATGCCTGCTTTTAGCCGTGACAACAATTTGGCTCACTGTTGCACTTATCACTTTGGTCCAGACTAAAATATCTCAATAACCATTTGATGGTTTGCCATTAAATTTTGGACAGTCATGGTCACCAGTGGATGAGTCCAGGTGACCTAAATCATCCTCTGACTTTAAATCACCACTATCATCAGGCCAGTATTTCAATTTGTCCAGTCCTGAGGTTTGACTCTTGGCAGTGGTTGTATGTATTTGGTTGTTGTTGGTCAGAAAGTTGCTGGATTCTCTGAGTCATCTAGTAAGCTGAAACCTTCATGAAACCTGTGTCAGTGAACTATTTATGCAATAAAAATGACTTTGCTGTATTTGCCCCAGGCAGCTAATGTCTGTGCCTGCTTCTGTGCACATGTCAGTGAATCTGATGGCTTTTTACACCACTGTAATGAGGATGGAGATGTTTTATCAAAGCAGCCTAATGACTAACTTAAACCCAGTCCGGAGCTCTGTGATGTACCACGTGTTCAATTTTTGATGTCACTGTCATCCCCACAGGAATTCCTAAACCGAATTTGTACTTGCAGATAATCCCTGAGGAGATGTTCTATTAGATTTCTTGATGACTGATGAACATGGTTCATTGGATCTCGGCTCTTGTATTCTCAAAGAGCTAATTGGATTACACTATGGGGTAATTGATTATTATGTTATGGTATGCATCGCAGTAAACTGAGTAATCTACCTGGAGCCTGACTACCTCCTCCAAACCGAGATCAGATATCTTATTACTGTGATGAAAAGTTTGATGGCTGTGTCATCCGACCAGGAAATGGCTTTCTTTCCTTATTACCCCTGGTTGTTTAGAGATCGAACGCATCACAATCAGGACTATATTAAATCCAGGTTCTGGATCCAGTATGATACGATGAAGCAATTGTGCAGACTGGCAGAGGAAACCAAGAGGGAGAGATTTCAAAACATTAAGATCAATAATAGCTTTCATAAGTGGAATTATGGCTCAATGTGCTGCTTTTTAGTTAATTGAGTTGAGTTTAGTTAATCCTTGAAGAGAACCATTCCCATGACTGTTACATATTTGGAAGGAGAGAAATCATGATTGGTTTCAGATTATGATATTTATTGTATTTATATCTCAATGATATAACTGGGTGAAATGCTCCATAATGCCTCTGGCTACAGCGTCTTTGTAATATGATAGATTATTGAAAATGTTGATATTGATATACTAAACTCTAGAGTTGGCTGTGAAATTAAACCCCTACAGCAGATGTAATATTTCCATGGCCACGTAGCTAAACAAGTGGGCCTGTATTATGTGCAACGGAGATGATTGCACACATGCAACCATCAGCCTTTCTCCCCGTCTGTCTCATCAGTAGAAAACAATCAGCTTCACTGTTGATTAGTACGGTTATTGATTGGTCTGCTGCCAGATACATGGCCTTTCCAATAGGTCGTTACCAGGGACAGATGAAGCGCACGTTGACCTTGGGAGAGAAAGGGCATCGGGCTGAGCTCTCACCGCAGGAGCTCCGGTCCACGAGAGAGATTAGTGAGGGAATGAATCACGCATCAGCCGGGCCAGGTCACTTTTCCTGGTCTGCCATGCTGCTGACAAGGATGCTCAGCGAGGACGTCTGGGTGGGAGATCCACGTTTTGTTTCACTTAAAGGGAGATTCACAGGGGTAGATTAGTAAGCATGTGGTTCTAGCACATGATCTCATAGCTGGTAAATCTATCAGCCGAAGCACGCATTGAGCTAATTGAGTTCCTGTCTTTGTCTGGGACAACGGAGAGGGCGTCCTACCCTATCAGCTCTGACCAGCCCTAGACACGCTGCGGTCTGTGGCCGACTGAGCATATGATTTCAGATTTTGTGATGAGCTTGTGTCCTTTTTGTCCTTCCACAGTTAAAATATGAGACAAAATGGACACAGGCCATAATTAACTGGAGGAAACGGCAGCCATCAAAGGCTACCAGGAAGAGCGGACGTGCATAGATGAGCGAGAGGGTTTTCCCTTGATGTTGTTTTTTTCGTCAAACAAGCGACGTACGAGTTCAATTTCGCTATCCACTCAGCAGTACATGATATCTATTGTAAACACGTATTGCTACAAGAGTCCTCCTGTTCAAACACTGGCTTTGTTTGCAAAATTACTTACTCCAGCTTTTGAAGAAATGACAGGGCATGTGGCAGCTTGGCATCAGTTTTATTGGTGTTTGAAGGTTGTAAAAGGTCTGCCTACGATGCTGATGTTTACCCACTTTAAGTTGGGGGAGGCCGAGGCTGTTCCAGAAACAGATTATTGCCCATTACAAAATGTGAAAAGAATATTTTTCAGCCTTTACAAGACACAGAACTGTAATTAAACCTGTCTTCTATTTTTGAAATCATAATCCCTGCACAGTCATAAGAGGTGAAATATCATTACTGTGTTTCTGTCATCTGTGTGCATCATTTAGCGAAGGTAATGAGTCATGCTTTTGGAAAATCTTCATCATGGCTTCACAGACCAAAGATGCCATTTGCTAAGAGAGGTCTGCTTGATCCATTCAATTAATTAGTTTTGATATAAACTGCTTGCTTTCTGTTGGCTTCAGTCCTGGAAAGAAATTGAATTTTGAATGATATAAACAAATTGTGTTGTGTGGGGTCCAGTCACCGTGGCTTCGAGCCAAGGCCAGCATTCGAAAATGTGTTCAGCTCCCACTGGTTCACATGCCGGACCCTGTAGTTTTAATTGTAGAGCCGCTGTCATCTGCTCTGTTTGATTCATGATGGTGTCATGTGTGAGATATCTGTAGATCAAATTCACTTTATTTGTCTATCTAATAAAGGGCTGTAGAAAGCAGGGCTGTTTTTCTAGCTTGTTAAATATACAAATGAATCCTGGATCTTTAGCATATTATCAATTTAGTACTGATGTTAGTCTAATAATGTGTTAAGGCAATGATTAAGCTGCAGTTTTTCACTTTTTTCCTGCCTGTGTCAGTAAGATAATAGCTCCCTCTAATGGCCTTTTTAAGTACACAGCTGCAGACCGACACTGAGATAGCATGAATTCTTACTTCTAGTATCTTCTCGCTTAAAACCAACAGTCTAAATTCAGAGTGCATGTGTTGCTGAGAGTTACATTTAAATTGTTTTCATAGCATTTTGTGCTATACTTGTTGTGCTATTTTAGTAAGGCCATCCATCCCTCCACAATGAACCCTTTTGTTTCTGCCCTCAAGGGTCTCACAGCACTGTCTATTATTTTACTACATTGTAAAAAGTACAATGTTTCAAGTCCAATTTGGTTTTTCACCAGGTAGAGAGGTGTCAAACAACCTTTAGGCCTGAGTCATTGAGTAAATAACATTAGCCCCTCCCCTTAGGTGTGGCAGGATCAGTACATACAGTGCCTCAAGCCAGACACAGTTATAATAAAATATCAGTAGATTTAATACTGAAAACAACATCCTTGCTCCTTTTGTTTTACTTAGAAACTCTGGATCACTTCTTTTCATGCTCCTGTGGTCTGGATATCTTGCTTGATAACATCCCAAATTCAGCTCAGGTAGAAGCAAACATAGTCAGCTGAATGAACCTCATTTTAATTGTGGGTAAACACCACATCCATTACTGCAAATTATCGCTCTTTTCTTAGATGCATTTTCAGAATTGTCCAAATATGTGAAGTCCCTCAGATTGTCCTTATTCTAGTGCCCACTTTTAATCGAAGAATGTTGATGAGAATTGTTCATTTACTTTTGTTTTATTATCACTTTAAATCTTGCCCATCATTCTGATGCATCTGCATTATCTTTCCAATTTGTTGATAAAATATTTATCCAAACAATAACAACAACAAAAAAAAAACATATCCATCCATAACAACACATCCATAACAAAAGAAATGTGTAGCGAACAGTTGTGATCCGTTTTTGAAGCAGCATGACAAGAAAACCATTTTGCATGGCATCTTACAGATCTGTAATTCATAGCTGTACTAAAAACATGAAGACTGAATAGAAAACAATCTCACAAACCTCAGCCAAATAAGGCCTCAAGACATTTCTCAAGCCGTTTGTGAAATTTGTTTGTGATAGACTGAGGAAATGGAAAATCGTCCCTAAAAATCAGAGTCATGACTCTGACTCCAGCCGTCCCAGCAGGAGCAACAAACAAGCAGCCTGCTGTTTGTTTTTGTCCCTGCAACACGTTTAATAAAAAGGGCTGCAGCCTCCTCGAGTGTATCTCCATCCTTCAGGAAGGACGGCCGCATTTTATCCATCAGCTCGGCCTCCTGTCATCCAGCCCCCCGCAAAATTAAATCAATGTCTGAAACCAGAGCCGAGGCCTCAACTGTAGCAACAGAAATAGAAAATCTAGTTTTGCTGTCTGCTAATGACATTAGTGCGTTCCCTAAATGGTCGCCTACTGTCGTCAAAGAGGAACATAACAGGGATATAATTACAGGAGGAACACTCACATCTCCATTTGCCTGTAAAACACACAGCCTTATAGCTCTTTATGGATTAACCCAACGCACATGCACACATAAACACCCCAGACTCCCCTCTGGCAGGTAATGATTCATTTCTCTGCCGTATCATGTTATCCCTTGTAATTAAACTTCTCAAGGTGAACGCAAGGAGAATCGGAAACCGCACGTTATTGACCACATGAGAAATTCATTAAAAGAGCTGCATAAGTGTCATTTGAGCCCTCCTTTCAATTTCCGCTAACAGGAGGGATGAAAGATGCATCAGAGGAGGGGGAAAAAAACTGAACCTGTCATATTCCATGTATGTGTTAATTTCCATTCAGTGAGCAGACAGCATTGTCAGTGGGTATTGTCCCCGCAGTTAAATATCCAGGAAGAGATGTCTGATAACTGCACCGCAATAAAGCAGGGATCTCAGCAGTAATGTCAGGCCTTATTTTTCAGTCATCAGTGTTTCCTTAAAGGGAATATAACCAAACCCCCCTGTGACTTACTTGGCAGGCTGTTTTTTAAAATCTGGTTATTTCATGTCTTTCTTTCTGCAGGAGCGACAGGGCTGTACTTCCCTCAGAATGAGTACATTGAGACGGTGTACGTCGGCCAGCCGGCGGGGACACCAATCCTCCAGGTTCACGCCATGCTTGACAGTGACTCTGAGCGGCCGCACTTCTACCTGTGCTCTCTCAGACGTCTAGCCTACAGCTCCTGGTTCAACCTGGACGTCAGCACTGGAATACTGTCCTTGAACAAAACCCTGGAGGAGAGCGACTTCGCCTTCCTGAGTGAGTTGGCTATAAGCGTTTTAATGGCAATGTATAGTCCTGTTTCAGTGCCAGGTATCCTCTACACATGAGAGTAAATTAGGTTCTTGGCATTTATGCACTTTGCATACTAATGAGGTTCCTGCCTTCAGGATGATAATGTAATTGCAAAAAGAGCTTAGTCATCAAAAACTGCACTGTCTGAGATTAAAATGCCTGTTGTTTTTGTGTTGGCTGTGTGTCTCCTCAGATCATAAGTCATGGTCTGTGCAGAAGTTGTTCCTGCATGCCATGGTATTACCTAACTTCACCAAGAAGCCCCAGTGCATCAACAGAAACCCTCGGATCATCCTGGACTTCGTCAACGCCACAATGCCTCAGTGTGCTCAGACGGATATGAAGGAGCTATGCTTCCCGCACAAAGACTCCTCCAACCCCCACATCATGGAGAACAGGTTCCCCGGGGCCATAAGGCAACTCCGGCGTCTCACCAGACTCAACATCTGCCCCGACTACACCATCACTTACAATGTGGAATCAGGTTGGGCACATTAAAGAGAGGCTTTGTAACATCTTACAAATGTTGTTGAATTCTAAAGCAATAAAATGCACCATTGCTCTGTTAAATACACTCAGGGGTTTTGCTGCTGCAGCCTTACTTGGTCTGGTAGGAGCTTGCAGAGACTGTAGACACATGCCCAACTCATTTTTACCTCTTGCCTACAGATACTCCAGCACCATTTGCTGTAAACGAGAACACCACGGAGCTGGTGGTGACCGCTCCGCTGGATCGCGAGGAGAGCGAACGCTACAGACTCATGCTGGTTTGCAGAGTCTGGAATGAAACAAGGCAGACCCGGGTGGAAACTTCACTTGATGTTTTTGTCAACGATGAGGATGATAACGCACCATACGTGAATGGAACAGATACAACAGATATAATCATCAGCTTCAATCGGACAAAGGTGAGGAAACTAATCTAACAATGATCTGATCAATTTTAATAGTTTCGTCTTCTGTACATTAAGATTCAAATTTCTCACTTTCTCGATTTTTTTCCAGGGTGGCTCTTTTGGCACTTTGTTTGTCTATGACAGGGATCTAACCCCCATCTATCCCATAGACCAGAGTCACAATAAGTATGTGGGGACCTTGCTCAATAGTGACCCATGGATAAAGGACACATTTGATGTCAAAGGTACCTTCAGTGAAAAGAAAGCTGCTCATGGAGGCATTCGAGAGACTGTCCACAACTACGGTAAGTAATCCAGAGACTAAAAAAATTCATCTGTTTTTATGAGCACTGTAGTTTTTAAGATACATTCTCATGTCCCTTTGATTTTAGAGCTGGTCCTGAAAAAGAACCTGTATGTGACTGAGAATCGCACCCTGCAGCTGGACTACCTGGTCAATGACACCACCTACCCCGGCCTAGAGGGAACAGTGTTACTGCACTTCAACGTCACCATCTTGCCTGTTCACATCCGCTTTTCCAACATCACACATATGTTCACATTGACACGCAGAGCTTCTGTTTATGCACAGGTACTCATCACAATTTACCATACAAATCTATAACTCTTTATTTAGTCTAATGCTGTTTAAAAGAATAGGACATTTTTGAGTCAGTCGTAAGCATTGTGCACATCTCCATGCGCACATTGAAAGAGTTATTGGTTGTAATTGTTCCTCCTAAACGAACTAGCCATGTAGTCTCCTCTGAGTGCAATTTCAATTTAAGTGATGGGTATAAAAGTTTAAAACATTTCCACTTTTGTCCATTGCAAATACCCAATTTATTATTGTTTTTTAAAGCTGTCCGTCACAAAGACATGCCAAATACACACAGAACATATGCCTCATTATGTCCCCAGAGAGTCCAAGCTATTGATCCAAAAAAGTTCTCTTTGACAAAGGAAGGGTACAAAATCCACAGTCCACTGTCCAAAAACATGTCCTAAAGTTCATGCAAAGGAAAATACCCACTTGATTTGCCTCAGTCTACCCAGGACCATATGCAAACTTTCTCAGCAAGTGTACATGCAGAATACAGAATGATGTTTCAAATTAAAGTGTGCTCTTGAACTACATCACACGATCAAGCAAAGCTGTTAAAGACCACACATAAGAATTACATGAGTTGGCAGCATTATTTTCAGAACAATTTGATAAATACAATTTACATTAATTCACTTTTCAGTAACATGCTAAAACACATTGATGTGAGTACACATTGTTGACAGATGCTAAAATCTTTTTCTGGGATGCAAAATGAGTGCAACATGTTTCAACGTTTTGATGCTGCCATGATTTTATGATTTTACAAGCGAATAAGATTTAATTACGCAATGATATACAGTGTTAATTTTTTATTTTCTATATAGAAACCATAGTGCTGACTCACTCTTAAACATATTGAGAGACTGCCACCTGCTGGCAGAGTTACAAAAAAACCCCAATAATTCATCAGTACCTCTGTAACACAGTGGTCCATAAAGATGTTTGTTTTATGTCATCCTTCCACTTAAATTACCTGTTGTCTTTAAATTCTCAATGTCCCCTCTCCTCTCAGGTCGGCAGAGTCTGTGTGGAAAACTGCCAGCAGTTTGATGGCTTCAGTGTCACATACCGGCTCGAGGTGCCGGATAAGAATGTGTCTGCTGATGTGCAGTCCTGCTACGCCGCCGTAAGCATCACCCAGGCCCCGGACGAGATGTGGGGACTGCTGTATGTGAACGACACGGCGGCACTGCGCAGGCCAGAGTGCCAGGACCTGCAGTACCTTGTTGTAGCTCAGGAGGAGCACACACAGCTGGAGGCCAGCACGCAGATCCACATCATACTAGATAATGACGGTGAGACTCAGCCAAGGTCCACTTGACATTTCAAGAGGGTTTATAAAGAGAGTTGATTTAAACCTTTAATCTGCATTTGTGAGACACTTTGTTTTTCATTTCCTGATTAATTCAACACCACCGAAGGCACATGTGCAGACTCTCTTCAACAGTTTTCCCCTCTCCCAAATGTCTTTTAAAGATTTGATTATGTGTGTTTTTGGCACCGTTACACAGCAAACAAGGCGAGTCAGGAGAACCAGCAGTTCCTGTCCTGTGCAGAAAACAGGCGACGAGGAGACTGTGAGTCTGTCCGAGGCCTGGGAGCGACGACGGGGAGATGCCAGTGGAGGCAAGGCAGTGAGAAAGGTACATTTTATTTAATGAACGCTTAAACAAGTACAGTATAACCTGTGTTTTTTGCAATCATGCAACATTTTTAACATCACTGAACCATGCCCTTAGTAATTATGAGACTTAGAGTAATTTATCTTGAACCAAACGAGACCACCACAGAGAACATATTTCCTGCAAAAGTGGTACTGGAACAAATTAAAGGACCAAAACCAGATTGTGTATCTTCCTTCTCTGAGTAACATCCTTTTTGCTACAGAAAACAACAAGAGTCATGGAAAATGTGGTCTTGATTTTGATAAATAAGAGCACTAACAGCTCCGTGTGATGGCTAAAGGAAGTCACCAAAGTGATGTATTGTTGTTTAAACTCCTCCTAAAATTAACTCCTAAGGACTTAATTTCAGACTAACGTCGACACAAGCTCGCCAAACTTCAAGATTTGTTTGTCATCTGCTCATGTTTTCCCACTTAGTTTTTACTTTTTTGTTTATATTCCAGGAATATCTGAAAACTACTCGACCTGCTCCCCTGACTTACGGACGTGTCCAGATAGCTTTTGTGATGCGGTTGAAAGCAAAGATACGTCAATATGCCCACAAGACTGTACAAGTAAGAAACACAGACCTGGCTTTTTATTGCGCATATGGGTTTCTGTACATGTAAGCACATATAAATCAGTAAATAAGAGCATACTGTTATATTCACAATGTTTACTTTTTATTTGTCTCTGAAGAGGAAACGGTTATCGGAGGTCATGAACGAGGCTTGAGGAATGGGATCCAGGCCGGCTATGGGACCTGCTACTGCTACTCTGAGAGATGCTTCTGTGAGAAGGAAGATGTTGAGGGTGAGTTGCCATGAATCAACTATAATTAAGTGAATTAAGTCGTCCTGCTTTTTCTTGAAAAATGGCAGTGTTTTGCGACATATTCTCCTCCAGAGGCCATATGTGACGACATGTGCAAGACCATCATCGCCACAGCTCTGCTCCTCTCCTTCATCGTCTCCATCCTCCTGTCCTCGTACTTCATCCACCGGTACCACAAGAACTCGCCGAAACCTCCGATCGCCTCTGCTGAGATGACTTTCCGAAGGCCAGCTCAGGCTTACCCCATCAGCTTCCCTGCTAACAACGTACGCCGGGGCTCGCAGGAATCCATTGAGACCGACACCTTTAAAATACCTGTAAGCTTCTGCCTTCTGCCTGTGATGGATGTTTCTTCAGCACAGCATGTTGAACCAGTTTAGAAGTCAAAAAATATTCATATGTTTTTTTCAACAGGAGGATCCTAAGTGGGAGTTTCCTCGTAAAAACCTTGTACTTGGCAAGACTTTAGGAGAAGGAGAGTTTGGAAAAGTTGTTAAGGCAACAGCATTCAGGCTGAAAGGAAAAGCTGGTTACACCACTGTGGCTGTGAAAATGCTTAAAGGTAAGACAAGCCAGACAGAGACCAGACCAGACCAAGTTGAGGAAGTGATGGTGATATATGAGGAGCAACTGTTTGAGGAGGTGAATGGTTTCATCATTACAATCCCCACTTTTCCTCTGTAACAGAAAACGCCTCCCACAGTGAGCTACGAGACCTGCTGTCAGAATTCACTTTACTGAAGCAGGTCAACCACCCGCACGTCATAAAGATGTATGGAGCATGCAGCCAGGACGGTAAGACCTCATTCCTCCTGCCATCCTCTCTCAGGGCATGTGTGTTGCACATGGAGTCTAAGTGTTGCAATTCTCTGAATAGGTCCATTGTATCTGATTGTGGAGTACGCCAAGTATGGCTCACTTCGCAACTTCCTGCGCGAGAGCCGGAAAGTTGGCCCGAGCTACATGGGCAGGGACGCCAACCGAAACTCCAGCTACCTAGAGAACCCAGACGACAGGGCGCTCACCATGGGCGACCTGATCTCCTTCGCGTGGCAGATCTCCAGAGGCATGCAATACCTGGCTGAAATGAAGGTATTTGACAAACTGCAAAAGTTCTCACTGCTGAAACCTTGCAGCTGAAACATTTGAAATAGTTCAAAGTGCTTGAAGAAGTTCCAATTTTAGTTTAAGTGAAAGCACTAAGTGAAACTGAGACATCAGTTTTGCATTCTGTTGAGGTTAAAGCACTGAAAGGAGTTGACGTGTCAGTTAAGACAAAGATGAATTAAGTCAAAACATGAGTTGATGTTTAAGTGATGGAAGCAGTTGAAATGTAATTTGAAAACTAAAAGTTGTTTGCAGTTGAAGTGCCATTTGGTTGTATAAGCACCGAAAGGCAAGTTAAACAAGCATTTCGCTCCGACAGCTTGTTCACAGGGACCTTGCAGCACGAAATGTCCTCGTAGCTGAAGGACGAAAGATGAAGATCTCAGACTTCGGCCTTTCCAGAGATGTGTATGAAGAGGACTCATATGTCAAGAGGAGCAAGGTGAAGAGGCAGAAAAGTACAGTTTTGTTGTATTTACAACAACCTTTTAAATAAAACTGAACGAGGTCTCTCTCTGTTTTCCAGGGCCGTATACCTGTTAAATGGATGGCAATAGAATCCTTGTTTGATCACATTTACACAACACAAAGTGACGTGTGAGTAAAATCATCGTTTAAAGGGAAAAGCTCATAAACAGTTACACAGATTATTCCATTCTCTGTTTATTGAAATATTCTTATGAGCTCCTGTGTTTTCCTCCAGCTGGTCCTTTGGTGTGCTGTTGTGGGAGATTGTGACACTGGGAGGAAATCCATACCCAGGTATCGCTCCTGAACGCCTCTTTAACCTGCTCAAGACTGGCTACAGGATGGAGAGACCAGAGAACTGCTCAGAGGAAATGTGAGCCTCGCTCTCTTACTCCACAGCATCCCCTCATTCCCACTGAGTGCAATAACTCCCTTCCACCACATTAAGAACAGTCAGTCGTGGAAAACGACTGCTGGGGGGATTAAATGATACTCACTTCACCCATTGTAAAACTCTTTCCTCGGCAGGTATAACCTCATGCTTCGATGCTGGAAACAAGAATCAGACAAGAGGCCGACTTTCTCAGACATCAGCAAAGAACTGGAAAAGATGATGGTGAAAAGTCGGGTATGGTGAAGCTATACAATACATTGTAATAAGTTATTCATATCGTTCCACAGGAAAGAGGTTAGGAGAAGCTATTAATCAGCCTCTTTCCGAGCATTACTGGCATAATTCTGACAAAACTTAGGTGATGCATCATTGAGCTCTGACAGTCAGATGTTATGGTTTTTTGCTTTCCACTCCTTTTGGATTCGCAGCTAGCCAAAAGTGCATATCATTTCTGCTGCTACAACACGTACACAGCTTCACTGTGTGATTAGTCACTCTTCCCAAATGCTTTAGATACCATAATTAGTGTTCGAAGAGCAATCCCAAAATGTGGCCTTGGGCAGCGTAATCACAGAGCATACCAGTTGGGTTCTTGCTGGTGAAGTGAGGCTAAATATAGAGCATTTAAGGACAAGGGAATGCAGACATCCCAGAATACAGCAGGCTACTTCTTCGCTGTTATCAAAAACAGGCCGTTGACATGTCGCTTGACTTAATGTGTAGAACACATTTCTTTGTCAGTGGACGTCACTGAACTGTGTGTGACCTTTTGCATTAGTACGCTCTGCCGTAGCATGCATCCTCTCCTTAGTAATTAGCCTAATCACACCTTCATCTGCTCTTCTCAGGATTACCTGGACCTGGCGGCGTCCACGCCAGCCGATGCCTTGCTGTACGACGACGCCCTCTCTGAAGAGGACACACCACTAGTGGACTGTAATAACGCCCCTCTCCCTCGAACCCTCCCCTCCACATGGATTGAAAACAAGCTCTATGGTAGAATCTCCCATGCATTTACTAGATTTTAGAAACAGGACACACAACACAAGCTCTCTTTTTTGGCAAGTTGTGATTGGCTTTTCCGTAGTCAAGTGTGTGTGACTGTGATCTAGGCATGCCTTTTTTCTGATTAATGCTGACATATCTCCCATTTCATCGTAAATGAGAGGCTCAGTGAAAAAAAAAGATCTTGTGTCTTGACTGTTTTGTTTTATTTGGACCTGCTTCTAATGTACATGAATGCTGACCAAAAAAAGTGCTACATTTGTAAATATTGAATATACCCTTCATTCTAATTTATTTGGCACTTCTCATAACTCATGCTTCATCTGCATTTTATTTGTAGATAGCCATTGTTTCCACTCCACGACATTCCCATTGTCATCATTTCATTATTTGTTTGCATTGAAAAAAACAGTGTGTAACATTTGAAACAGGTCCTCGCTCAATCAATCACTCACTGTTGTTTTTTAATTCCAGATTGTCTTAAATCTCCTGACTTTCTAATGTATATTTGCTATTAATCAATGATGATTCACAATACTGAACAGAGAAACAGTAAGGCTTTTGAACACAACTCTCAGGTGGCATTGGTTAAAAGTAAAGAACAGGTTGGACTAGTTGTTGTCCATCTGCATTTCTGAACAGTTACTGAAAACCAGCCACAGGTCAAATGTGGAGCATGAGCAACATTATAGCCTTGATACATAACAAAGGACCCAATAAATAGTAAATCATATGATAGTCACATATGAAGCCTTAACTTTATACCTCTGAGAGTCAAATCAGGACTTGTTTCAGAGACAGACACTACAGAGTTTGATTGAGAGCCTTACTGTCTGCACGCTGTTTATCTTTCACTGAGTGCAGAAAAATGATATGTTCTCGTTTTTAGGCATGTCATACCCGAACTGGCCTGAGAAGAGCCCGGTACCGCTCAACAGACATGATGCCACTAATCCAGTCTTTACAAGATATGCCAATGATAGTGTATATGCAAACTGGATGGCTTTGCCTTCACCCGCAAAAGCTATGGACAAGCTCGATAGCTAAAGACAAACCAACACTGTAGAAAAGATGACTAATTGGTAGATGTGTATATTTCTATAAGACTGTACATATACAATCTGATGCTAAAGTTGGTTCCCTTTTATTTCTGTTGCACGGGTATTCAACGTTTAAAACTGGGGTCTTTTTGCTGCAAAAGCGGCTGGATCAATATAGACCACGCTTCATTCAGCTCTTCAGTATGTTAATTATTACCTCACAGGTCATGTTGGCCAAGTTGTACCACTGCATGACTATTGTACCAGATTGTATGCCAGTGTCAATGTCTTTTAAGTGCCTGTGCCGCTTCTACAATAGCCTCCAATTATTAATGTGCGACTGTGAAGATCTTGTTCCAGCCCAGGAATTAAAGGGGACATCTTTACCATCACCTGTTGTAGACAGCTGGGATTGGGAGGACAAAAGCAAAATGCTGAACTTCTGAAAAATGTAAAGTTTCTACTTCAGAGGATTGTGCTCCTCAAACTGTCAAAGACCCATTTTGTGTTTCTCCCACAAGATGTTTCAAAACTGTTCTTGCCAAAGAAAAGTAACGCAGACATGTTCAGTGAACAGTTCTCTTGCTTTTGTTCTTGTTTTTTTTTTTTTTACATGAAAAATATCAACTAGTGAGTGCTACTCCAGTGTAAAGGACATGAGACTTAATGTAGATTGTGACCATGTCCCGTGTCAAACTACAGTTCACTTTTTGATTCACTGTAATGGCAATCTTTGTGGAAAACGTATGATTATGTAAACTAATGAGTGTTATCATTGTTATGTTGTTATTATTTGATTATGTTCCAATTAATAATAAACATTAAAAATGTGCAGTATGTCTGTTCACCTCATCAATATATAGAAGGTAAGCTTCTATATGTGATTACTTAAATGTTTTTTTTACAATGTACAAAATACAACTTTTTGTAACTTTACGCTATAATGTTAAGCCTCAGTTCACTGCCAGACACGATTTGCTCATTACACATTCCAATTTTGAGAAATGCTCCTTACTTATCAAATATTTGCAGTTGTGGCCTGGGAAGCATTTGTCCACAGAAACCATTTCATGTGTAAATATCCAATGTTGTGGAATAATGCAAATTTTGTGTGCCTTTTCCATTTCCACAGAGTCTCAACTCTACTCAGCTGTGGTTTGGGCTGTTAGCAATTTATCTTCTATTGAGAGGCTGAGGGTTTTAGGGTTTTAGTTCTTCAGGTTTTATAGGCTCCAAGATTCAATATCCTGTTTGTTTTGTTGTTTATGGCATAAAACCTGGTCGAGCTTGGATAAAGATGTCTAAAGTAGGTTGAACATATGTTGGTTCTAGGATGTAGGAATCTTACATCCATTATCAGAATTTTGACATGACATGTAATTTTGATGTGCTGACAACAGGTAAACTCCTCTTAATTTCACAGTTTGGAATCACTATGTTAACTCCTTTTTGACTGAAATACTATATCAGAACCAGAGAGGAAAAAACAAAAAAGAGAGAAAATGTGTTGTATTGATTAAAATAGCTCTGTGACAGACTGGTGACCTATCCATGATGTCTCAGTGCTTTCCATATAATGTGTGCTGGGATGGGCTCCAGACTCCTGCCATCCCTAATGGGAATTAATAAAGGAAATGAATAAATGACTAAAAATAGAACCTCATGGGAACATTTCCTGCTTTACTTTATGCACCATAGTGATAACAGATCCCATGTTTGAACATTGAACAAGTAATCTGTCTCCACTTAGAGTGGAAATTGAATTCAGAGTTGTCAGCTAGTGCATCTTCATAGATGAGGTTTTACCAGTTCTTTGAATGATTCAATCAATTATTAATATTTAAAAGGGGCGTATTGAATTGTGCACATGTTGATAATATAGTAATGAGAATAATAAGAATAAGAATAATTGCTTATTATTATGAACAAGGAGCTCCAGCGTGTTTGATGACGACACTCATTAGCAGAGTTCCCATTGGTTAGTTCCTAACGGAAGTAGACTACGACCCACTCCTTTCTCTTTGCTCCGTGGCATTTTGCAACACAGGCTTCTGCTGCCGCTGGATTTAAACTAAACCAACGGCTGTAAACAGAAGCAGAGATGGACAAAGACGGAATTAGGTGAGTAGGTGGTTTTACACTATAATAACTGCTCAACAAGCTTTCTAACAGATGTAAAATAACATGAAAGCGTACTGAAGCTCCGAACATCGCTAAGTTAGCTGCAGAGCGGTGCCAATATCCGGTTTAGGTTTTTCAAAGTACGTGTACACGATGTATGTGGCAGCACAATTTCAAAAGGGACAGAAAGTACTGAAATTTTTACGGATGTCACACTTCGTAGAGAAGTGCATTAAGTAACTACCACAACGTTTGCTATAATCGTTAAGCACATAATATAACACAATTTGACTGCTAAACTTGAATTCAAATTAACTGTAAAGTTGTACATTACAATATTAATGTGGCAACAGGCCAGTTTGAGTTTTTCCCCCAACTAAACCACTAGAATAACCAGATCAGATAATTTTAATGACTTGTTGAGACATGAGGCAGAGTGTCTCTCCTGCTTAAATAGTCCTCTCTAGTAACAATTAAGAAAAATCACTGGAATTTATAAGTCTCTCTTGATGTATGAATGTGTAACTGAGTCTGAGTTTGCTGCCACCAACACTGTAACATCACACATAAGATATATATTCAAACCAATATGATCATATCATTGTGAGACTTTTACAGTAGGTCTCAGCCAGTCCTGTGGTATTTATCTATATTCTAGTCCTTGGCAACACGAAACAGAAGACAAAGCAAAGATAAATTTAGAAGATAGTCTTTAAGGCATTGTCTATCATCTGTTGTCAAAGTTATGACTAGGAGGAGTGTCATATGAATGTTTCTTTCAGTTTGAGGGTGTTACACACAAACCAAGCTGAAAGTTGAGTGAGCAGATCCTAAAAGGAATCTGTTTGGCTTGTGACCAAGCCAGAGAGCTTAATGTTGAATGTCACTGACACAGGAATTAGAAATTCTTCCACTAGTTCAATAAGAACATGAAATTCCACAGCGTACATACCTGATTCATTCAGTGATTTACTCCTGTTATTAATGGAACTTTACTGAACTTTGAATTCTGAAAGTCCAATGTCTGTCTCTGTGTATGTTACTGTACTTTGGGACAAACATGACTTCCTTTTTGATCTCAAAAACGCTTCAATTCTGCATAAAAATAGTCTGAACCAGCAGCTCTGAAAGTACAGTGCATTGGTTCCTTTTTTTCGTCTGGTTAAAACCTTCACACTTTGTCAGCAGAATGGCCCTTGGTAATTATTTTAACGTCATTAATTGTGATCTTAATAGTGTCTAAAATTGTGTTTTATTAAATATTCACATTTGCTTATCGGTAAGTTAACATTAAACTACTAGATTTCTGTATGATGTGGCATTAAACTCTCGTTTTCAGTAGGGAAACAAAAAGTAGCACCCACTATGAAACCAGTGCTGTGTACTATGGGCAAGAAAAAGGAAGTATTTAAGAAGATCTATTCATTTCCATCAAGCGAGAAAGAAATAGTTTAGCAACTACAGTAGTTTTGTGAAACATTAGATCAGCTCTTTCCAGAGCTGGCTCTTTGGTCTCTGAGCCCTGCTGCTTTTCGTTATAGCCGTCTTGATCTGATTTACACCTGTGAGGCCAGGTGAAAAGTGTTGGGACAGAAAAACACCATTACTTGGTGTGCTGAGAGCAGGAGCTGTAAGTTTGGCTGTGTGACCTTCAAGAAACAATTGAGCTTGGCATGTGGTGGGTAAGATGAGGTGTAAAAGGTTCACAAGGCAAAATGCCGAGGATTTCCTGCCTGAAATCAGAACTGGAGAAACTATTCAAAGCATGGGTGAAAGACTTAAGAGTAGCTGGGTTTATATGAGATTTTGTTGCCCTAAAAGTGATTAAGGATTCAGGAAAAAAAACTTGAATAATGTGGGTATTTAGTACATTTTGTTCCCATGTTGCACCTGCAATTCATTTTTTAGCTGCTCTGAAGAGGCTTGGGTTTTTATTTTGAAAAGGAAGCAGCTCAGCCGGAAGTGGAATTAGAATAGCTTGCTGTGTAGCTCTCCAACCAGTTTTCTTCTGTGCTGTTGTTTAGCTGAGAGCTAGCTGCCCTGCGCTAGCTCTCCAGGTGTAGCTAATCCCCTCTTTCTTCAGCTTCAAATCAAATCTTTAAAATGCAAAATCTTCGCAGAAGTTGGACACAGATTGAATATATTGTTACAGAAAAAATGTTTTATTCATTGACTGAATTAAGTTGTTAGTGGCAGGTTGGTTAAATTACTAAGGCTGCTTGAATGATAAGACACTGTTATATATATATCAAGTGTTATTATCTGATTATCTGCTGATCCCAGTGTTTTAATCTGAACCAGACCTATTTATCAAAAAGGATCTAAATGGCTGCATGCACTGTAAAACATTTCTTTGTCTTATTGTGGATTTCTATGATTATCCCTAGATGATCACCACATGGATTTACTTAGGACAAATGTATGAAGACACTAGGTTGGAGCCAAGAAACAAGACCTTCACGGGAAAATGACTTAAATGCCCTTTCAAACCTCTAAGATGACGTGTGGGAGCATATTGTAAGTAATGTGATCAGATGGGAAAGGGAATGCAGACTTGCCAGCTATAGCTTGTGTGTGAGCGTGATGCCCAGGCGGGGGTTGCCGCTCCAGGGTCGGGTCCGCTGGCTCTTCCTGAGTCTCTTCCTGCTGCTGGTGCTGCTGCTGTTCGCATACCTGCTGGAGTGCACTCCCCCGGCAGATGTGAGCCTGGTCCTGCCCGGCCCAGTGGGGGACAGCTATGGTAAGGAGTACTACCAGGCCCTGCTGCAGGAACAGGAGGAGCGCCACCTAAACCGTGCCGCCAGTCTCAAGCGCCAGATTGCCCAGCTCAAGCAGGAGCTGCAGGAAATGAGTGAGAAGCTGAAGCTCCTGCAGGACAAGAAGGAGCTCCCCGGGGTGCAGGGCCTGGCCGAGAATAAAGACCAAGAGCCAGGAGATCTGCTGGAGTACCTGCACTCTCAGATCGACAAGGCTGAGGTCAACATAGGGGCTCGCCTCCCCAGTGAGTATGCCCTGGTGCCTTTTGAGAGTTTCACCTCGTCCAAGGTATACCAGCTGGAGATGGGGCTGACGCGGCACCCAGAGGAGAAACCTGTCCGCAAAGACCGCAGGGACGAGCTGGTGGAGGTCATCGAGGCTGCGCTGGACATCATCAACAACCCTGATGAGGAGGATGGCGTGGAGGAAGACATGCCGATGCAGAGACAAACCTACACAGAGGGTCACTTTTCTGAAGGTAGGTTGTATACTACTTGATGTCAGATGAATGTGTGACTGTATCCAATATGTTTTCTCAGTGTAGCATTGTTTCTCATATTCTTTTTTTCCTCAGGACTCTACAGGACAGAGCGAGACAAAGGGACACTTTACGAGCTCTTCTTTGCCAAAGAGGATTCCAGCAGCTTCCGCCATGTCACACTCTTCAGGCCTTTTGGTCCCTTAATGAAAGTCAGGAGCACATCTGTAGAAACATCAGGAATGATTATTAACATCATTGTGCCGCTGGCTGGCAGAGTAGAAACATTCTCACAGTTCTTACACAACTTCAGGTGAGAACCAACAGAGACTGAATGCTAGACATGACCCAGCATGTTCACTTCAAATGTGCATTTAGCTACCATGTTGGCACAGCTTATATCCTTGTTGTGCAATGAGATACAACCTCAGTTGCCCCTGTAATTAATCAGATATAACATGTGTTTTTAGGGAGGTGTGCATACAGCAGGACAGACGAGTACATCTCACCGTGGTTTATTTTGGGCAGGAAGGCCTACAGGAGGTGAAGTCATCTTTGGAAAAAATGTCAAGGTCTGTCCTATTACTGAGCTTTTTATATGCCTGTGCTAGTTTTGTCAGTAGTGTTTCGTGTAAATTTCAATATACTGCATTTGTCGTTTTTTTCAGAGAGGAGAGCTTCTCCAATTACACTCTGGTCCCTGTGGACGAGGAGTTCTCACGAGGTCGGGGTCTGGACATCGGAGCCCACGCCTGGAACAAAGGCGATGTCTTGATGTTTTTTTGTGACGTTGACATCCATTTTACTCTGGACTTCCTCAACACCTGTCGTCTCCACACTGCTCCAAGTAGGTTTTTACATGTTTCTGCTCAGATTCACTGTATCAATAGTCCTTTGGAGCTTTTTTTACATTTTGATTCTCACAGATATGCTAAGTTGTACTTGATGATCTGTTTTGTAGATAAGAAGGTCTTCTATCCAGTGGTGTTCAGTCTGTACAATCCTGCCATAGTCTATGGAAATTTGGAGCTGGCTCCACCCATTGAACTCCAACTGGTAAGGACTGAAAGTTCATATTTAGCTCTAAAGAGTACTAGAAGAAAGATTATTTAAATCTGTGTTCTTTAAAATCCCCACCAGACATCATTTCAGACAGCGTCAAGAACATCTGCTTGGAATATTTTGTATCTAATATGGATTTTTCAGAAAAAGTCCAACTACCTGTTAAAAATTCATTAAAAACTACATCTAATATTTTTCCCATGTTGCAAATTTCAGAATCTGAATATTCAAATCTTGGCCTCTTCAAAATCTCCCATTTAAATTGCATATTGGACCATGATTGACTTCCAAACTAGTCATGATGCCACAAAAACATTTTGTACATTCACATCTTGAACTCAGATTTAAAGTGAGCACAGAGACACATTCCTCCTTCAGTAGATGAAAGTGAAAACTCTAGTCTTCTATTGTCAAACCGCATATGAATCATTCTGAACCGTGACGCTTTACAACAATAAGCAAAACACATTTTTCAATGGACTTACTCAACTTTTTAATTAAATTCGGGTTCAATGTGTAGTGGTTGTTTATTGTAAATAAATCTTTTTTCAAATAGATTCACAAAAAAGATGCTGGATTCTGGAGAGATTTTGGCTTTGGAATGACTTGTCAGTACCGCTCTGATTTCCTAAATATTGGTAAGTACTGATCTTTTCATGTGATTACTGTTTGATATAATCAGAAACAACTGAGACTGTTGGCTGACAGTGTGCATGATTTGATTCCTCCAGGTGGGTTTGATCTTGAAGTCAAAGGCTGGGGTGTGGAAGACGTCCACTTGTACAGGAAGTATCTTCGGAGCGACCTGATAGTGACTCGGACGCCAGTGTCCAGCCTTTTCCACCTGTGGCACGAGAAGCAGTGTGCGGACGAGCTGACGCCGGAACAGTACCGCATGTGCATCCAGTCCAAAGCCATGAACGAGGCCTCCCACTCTCACCTGGGCATGTTGGTTTTCCGTGAGGAGATTGAGGCTCACCTACGCAAGCAGGCCTTCAAGACTCAGAGCAAAACGGAGGACTGAGCAAGCCTCTATGTACCCAACGTCATTCCAACGTTAAGACTGTGAGGTGCTGGCATTATCAACACACTACAGCAAAGACATGTTTACATTGATCCTTCTGCATTTCACCGCACAGCTGTAGACAAATGAATGTACAAAAACAAGCATTGATCAATGTGAAACAACAACATGGTACAAGTCTTATAGAAGAGCTACAGCAGTATCAAACACGAGTAAACGATCAAATTGGTAATACTCAACCTGCTGAAGGAAAACTTACACATATAAAACAAGTAAGATATCTCTTGGGTTTAGGTTGTATTTTACGTATTGAAATCAATTCAGTAAGCATGTTGCTACTATCTGGGGAAACATAACTTGTCATTAAGTCATCCTACCTACTTCAAACACAACACCTGACTTGCAACAAGTTTCTTCACCATTTTCACCTTCTCAGCTGCTTAACTACCGTTCACTGCTGAATGTGACCTCAGCCAGTAGATCTCATCTGTTTCAGATGGCTTCTGTGTCAAACCAAGATCAAATATAGCCAGCTGTCAATGTTTAGGGTGGAGAAGAGAAAAGAAAAGCAGTTACATAAGGGTAGCAAGTCCAACTTTAGAACTATTTATTTACTGGTCACAAACTGAAAATATGAAGTTGCACTTTCTTAAAATGGAAGCTAAAAAATGCAAGTTGACGTCATGAGAAACCAGTAAGTTTCTAGAGATTCTCAGCTTTCTACAAGTTGAGGATCAAAGCGATTTTCATTCTTTCACCTTTTCCAGTATATGTTGTGTATGGAGCCATACTGTTCGGTTAGTATTATATTTATAGGTTGTTTCAGACTGGCAATGTGGTAAAAAAGGGACCTTTCTTGTGTGTTTTATGTGACAATCAGTCACTCTCTTCCTTTGCTGATGACATCATTCAAGTGATCAGTTTAACAGCGAAGCATGTTGATTAAATAGTTAAAGAGCCAGGAGCAAAGATGTGCTTATAGCATGCAGCGCTATGATATCAGGTCTATGTGGACCAGTATTATTGTTTAATAACAAAGATTTTCCAGTTATGCCCGGTGAGAATGGCTCACTGCACTATGATTGCTAATACTGGATTGAGATTGAATGTTACAGCCACTCTTGTAAATACTTTTCTAATATTTCTTTGTTTCATACATGTGAGTTGAATACTTTTGTCGTACGTGCCTACATGCTTAAAGTGATATGAAGTGTTGAAGAGATTGTTTCTGAAGATGTGTCAACAGCTGTAGGCCTGATAATTTTATTCCTTCTCATAATGAGAGAGGATGTCACAGCTGAAAGGTTCAGTCAGAGGCTTAATGCTAATGAGCACAGCTGTCAAAACCCTACGTAGAGCAGGCAAGAAGTGCTTTATTTTTCCTCATAATGAAAGCAGGTGATTCTTGCATCTCATCCTGTACTGTAATTATTTTTAATCAATGTTTTTGCACATATTACAGCTTTTTGTAGATAGTCTTAAAGTCTCCTCACCACGCAGGAGAAATGTTACACATCTTCCAGCAGTAAACAACAATTCAATCCAAAAGAACCTGTGCAAGGAAATGATTTATTTTGAAATTTTGGCCATGAAATAAAACTTACAGAAGGCTGCATTAACTGCTGTTATGTCATTTCTGCTGTTGGCTTGATTTGATGATACACATTTTCAGTAAACTTCAGTTCTATAATTTATGCTATAAAAATTTCATATCAAACTTGTCATCAAGTGTCTTTGAATCTACAAGCTCATTTGTATGCTTCTTAATTTAAGACAAATGGCATAATACAATTGTATTATTCATCTGCATACAATAAACTACATGAATAGAAAATAAAAGAGAAAAAAAAAGAAAAAGCATAATCAAAATCCAGAAGAACTTACATAAAGTAAAACCAATGGGAACGTTTCAGACAAGCTTATTTTTATCTCAGGTACTTCATTGTATTAATGTGCAAACTGTTCTGGATGGATCCCCATGGACTTGTAGATCTCTTTGAGAAGAAGCAGAGCTGTGTCTTCAGATTCCCTACAAAAGAACACAAGTGTTAATATAAAAGCTTTAACTGCTCATAAGTCACTTGATGTGGTTGAGCTACAGGCCTTTTCTATGGAGAAAAGCAAAAGTGTAGAATAAAATTAACGATGTGGTTTCAGGGTCCTAAAGATATGTTAATTTACAATAAAGTAAGACGAGGAAAAGCAGCATTTGTGATTATTGGCATTTCTGCTTTAGAAATGGAGATACCGAATTTTCACTTAAAAGCAATAACGTGAATGTACAGTTGTAAATAGCCTGAATGAAGTGAAGTTCTCTGTACCAGTAGCAGAGATGACTCTGGAGGGCAAACAGGTACTCGTTGAAACTTTCGATGGGCTTCTCCTGCAGAACGTAGTCAATGCGATTCCCTCCGTTCAGCATCCCCATCTTCACCTGAGGCTCCTCTTCTTTTTGTGGCTCAGGGCTCTCCGTGATCTTATGCTCTGTGAAAAAACAAAATGCAGTTATAAATCTTACACAGTTCAGAAATGCCTTGGTTGAAGAGAAGAGAAACTCACCTTCTTGCGCCTGCTTCTCCTGCTCTTCGATCTGATTGGCTACGATGGCCAGCTCAGCCTGAAGCTGGGCAGACGCTGTGTGAGCGCGAGCAAACTCGTTGAGTGTCTGCCAGGCGCTTCTAAGGGAGCTGATAAAACCTTGCTTCAGGTCAGAGCCCATCCTGGTGAGGCTCTCCTTCAGCTCTGAAATACAAAGAGATTCATTACTTTAACACATGTGACATTCTTAATTATTATTAGAGATTTCTTTGCCTTCAAAATGAAACAAAAACCAACAGAAAAGACCAACTGCCCACATTTTCTCCCTAATGTTAACATTTCAATCTGAACAAAAGAAACTTCAGCTTACATTTTTCTCCAAAAGCAAAAGCAAAGTCACTATTCAGTCAGTTTTATTACACCACAGAAAGTTCAATGGAGTCTTTGTATTTTGCCACCACACAAATTAGGGCACCCCACCCATAAGGGGCAGAGAGGCCTGAACTGAACACAATGTGCAGTGACATTAGACAACATCCCAGTCTAGGCCTTATGAAGACATGGAACCATGTCTGCATTTAATATTAACTTTTGACATACTCTGCATTTAGTTCTTTGTTATAAACCAAAATGAACAATGACAACAGTGGTCTGGTTATTTGGGGTGACGCAGGCAGAGATTTAAAGGTAAATGGTCAGTGAGTGTCGTACCGAGATGAAGCCTCTTCCTCCCTTTGTGATGTGGGATCAAAACAGGCTTCAGGTCCAAGTCTGGTAATATCATGGGCTCGATCCTGTAAGCTACTGGGTCCAGCTGAAAGACAATCAGATAGTAATGCATTAAGTTGCTCAGCTTTACTGCTTTCATCACTTTGATGATACTTTTAGCTACGTAGTTTGTATTTTCATACAAAGAAACTCATGGATTTGTAGGGTTAGCAAATTACTATGTTCATGTGACAATATTAAATTTGTAATCAACTAATGTGGAAAAAGACTCATTTTAAGAATTAATGAAATGCCTTTGCACAATAATATATACAGACTTGCAATCAAAAACAAAACATGCAGCAAGCCAAGTAAATAAATAACGTTTGAGCATTTGTAGCTTAATGAGAGATAATTCCTTCTGGATGTGAAAGTTTGGAAGAGCTGCGTACCGGATGGTAAATATTGAAGAATCCTTTGCACGTGGGCAGCTGGTACGTCTCTTCAATCTTTTCCAGCCCTCGGACTGTCAGGAACATGCCGATGGGAGAACCCAAAGCAAAGAAATTCACTGGCTCAAAGTCCAGAGTGTGGTAGATCACCGACACCTGCACAACAAAACATTAGTAAAGTTAGAATGTCAAGCTCAATTCAGAATCATTTTTAACAGCTTTAACATTAGCTCTCAGTCATATTTACCTGACCAGTGCCAACTGCAAAGTAATTGTAATCTACGTGGATGGAGGAGACAGTGTTGCCCACTGGAAGCTTCTTCACAGAGGGATCAGGAAGAGCTTCAGCTTCTGGTGGAGGCGCCACAACCTGACTGACCTCTTTAGCCTCTGCTTTCTTCTCCTGGGCTGCCTGACGTGCAGCCTGTGTACATGAAACCAAGACGGGCACAAAAGTGTTGTGTTAAGTCATCACTGTCAGTTTGCAATCCTCACAGATGCTTGAGAGACAAACACACCTGCTTATTCACTCTTTCTTTGACAAACTTTGCGATCTTTTTCCTGGGACCCAGTGGGATTCCCATTTCTTTCAGGTCTTCGATTGTGCACATAAGCTGAAAGAACATGAGAAAGGGACAAAATGAAGCAGTCACCACAATCTTCTAAAAATAATGTGTGAAGAATAACATGAAAAGCCTGAGTAATGCAATTCAAACATCAGCATTTAAAATGTCTCTCCATGACCCTGACTTCTATCTTTTTCTCAAACAAACCAGTGTATTTAACGTTACTCTCCTTTTTGTAGACCACAAACCCCCCTGGACTTGCTAATTTTAAAACAAGCAAAAGAGGCTTTTATTCTTACAAAAGATTCTATGTCAATCCTCTCCTCATCAAAGGTACTCTTGTAGTCAGACAAGCCCAAATGTTCCAGCATAGCAGAAAGATCCTCAAACTCCTCCTCGTCATCTTTGGGCTCCTCTTCCACAGCTGGAGGGGGGGCTGCATTATTTCCCTGTGTAATGGGGGCTGTCACCTGATGTGAGAGGCAGAATTAATAGTTATGTATGGCATCTTTTTTATTTCTAAATGATCCATGATGCACATCCACATGCCAAACAGAAAATATTTACGATCAATTATAACATGTATCACATTCAGTTGGGAAAAAATGTTTGTTAAATGATTAAATGACCTTATATGTTCAATTAAGTGGATTAGCTAGTGTATGACCTGCTTGGTGTCTCCATTAGCAGTGGGTATGATTGGCATGGCCGGTGCAGGAGAGCCATTCTTCTGATTTGACAACAGGTCAAAGAGAATCAGGGAACCTGCAATAAAACAACAACACAGACGAGGTGAAAAACAGCAGAAAAAAAAAACAAAGCCAGTGGTGTTGAAGCTAATTAGGTGTATTACCTAAGCTGTGTCCAGCCACTGACATGCCTCCTCTGTAGTCTGGGTTCCTCTTCATGAACAGGGCATAAAGTCTGTTAATCTCTTCCGCAACTGTGTCCATGATAGTCTGGCAGTAAGTGGGACTGTTGTAGAAAAGCACATCTAACAAAGTCTCATTTGTAAAGTGACGTAAACGTCCTGTACTGGGCAAGGTGATCTTCTTTATCCTCCTACAAAGAGAAAAAAGATATAAGTCTATTATTATTTAAGTCTATTAAAGGATATGTCCAGTTATATTCCATAGTTCTCTTATTGTAAACAAATCCCATGTAAAGACCATAACTAACAATGCATTTATCTTCTTAAATGTGTTGTCATTGTGGCCAAAGCCTGTCTATCTTATTCTTCTGTGCCATTAAGTGTCAACGTTGTCCAAAAACTATTAACAACACATCAATGAGCCACACTGTTGCACTGGGTGACATGTTCCTTCCCTACCATGAACACACGCACTGTAGTCTATTTTGAGGCAAACCACACGCACCATCCTGCTACTTGAGCCAGAGTCACTTGAGAACCAAATAAGTATTAATCAACAGCTGAAAAGAGTCCACAACAAATGCACTACTTCCTCTTTTTTAACACTGGTTAAAAACTACAGCAGCCAACTGTTTTAGGAAATTACTGCGCCTTTTTTAAAACTTAATCTATGTATTTTTTTTTTTTTTTACCTATATTTACAGATTTACATGTAACTGAGTGCCACAGATGGGGTAGGGAAGTGAGTAAGTACTTAAGACAAAGATATGCTTTTTGGGGTTTTGGTCATTTCATAGGGTTTGTTAACAATATGAAAAACATGGAATTCTTTTGTACAATTACTGGATAACTTTGACTTTGATTCACTGACATTATCACATACATCATTTGGAGCTCAGAATCATTTAAATGAACAACCAGTCACACAGATTTCCATTACAGTTTAAATATAAGACTTCCTTTTGTGTCTGGATTGACTTTTTTCAAAACTTCCACAGTCAGTGTAAACCTGCCCCTCCTCACCTGTCCACCCCTGTGGCATCTCCATGCAGAGCCGTGTGCCACTGAACAGGGAGGAACTCCACCCTGCTGATGGCGTGATCGTCCAACGATTTCTTAAAGTGACTATGCAGCAGCTTCAGTGACACGCTGCGGAAGTCGTCCACTGAAAGCACAAGGATTTGTATGGTGTATTTCAGAAATCACATCACCATGGAGGGTATGATAATACTGGTAAACTGCATGATTGTTTGGTACTCACCACACTCAACCATGCTCCTAAACCTCAGGTCACATACAGGACCAATTCCGTGAACCATGAACACAAGATGATCCACCTTGGGGAACTCACCTAGAAAAAGATTTTACTTTACTCACAGATTTACACGCTCAGCTGTTTCCTGCATTTTTTGTTTATGTCTTTACATGCGCCTAAAATCTGAACTGTGAGTGATTAAATGATAATTCAGCTGCATTACATTTACAGCCATTATAATATTATAATGTCTACTCATAAAACATAAAAAAGATTTTGATGGCTGGCACTTCCCCTAATGTCTTCTGAAATGAATGACTCATCTCACTTAAAGTGTTCTAAAAATACTCTGGAACTATCTGAACTTTCTGGTTGGATCAATGAACTTAAAATTTAGGTCCATTTACATAGTGGGTCTAAAAAGACAAGCTGAGTTTTATTTTGTTTTTCCCCCACAAGCGCCAACACTTAGTTGGATAGTTAGATTAGCATGAAAACAAATGAATATGACTACCATCAGGTACTTCGTCGTGGTCATCATCAATCCCTCTTTTTACCACTCTGGGCCTCGTCTGCCCGTCCTGAGTTGTGCCCCACTCATCTGGTATGGAGGAGGGCTGAAACTGCACGATCACCTACACAGGCAAACGGAACACATTAAATCAAATAGGATTAATCATCACAACACTATCACTTAACATGAATCAGCTAAGTTTTTACCTTTGGATTGTGCATGACAATGGTCTCCCCCGATGGGAACTCAAGTCTACGGTGCCACTGGTTGGTAGACACAGCTTTCTTATATTCTGCCTGAAGTTTAAGACACAAATATATACAGTGATTTAGAGTGAGTGCAAATTAGAGTCGATGCAAAACTGGATGACAAATAGATTTAACTGGAAGTAGCAATATGACATATTTTATAACATTTTCTGGTCAAATCAAATAGTGAGACAAACCTCCAGCTTGTCACTAAACTCCTCAGAGTAAGGAATAAAACGACTATCCGAATCCCCTTTGTAGAACCAAGAGCAGCGCCGGACCTCTGTGGGCTCCTCCTCCCAGTAGACTGCAGTTCGTATGCGATCATAGAGCTGCACATCGTAACGCCCTCCATCTGTACGTACGATCACATTTTCTGGGTCTGGTTGAACTGGAAGAAGAAAAAAAAAACATAAAAAATGTTAGAGCAGATCACACTTTCAGCACATTCTAGGAAAAAAAAAAAAAACATCCACAAAAATTAACATGTGCAGTGTGTCATCGTACCTGAGTTATACGTCTCCTCCAGTTGCAGAGAGTCAATGATACTGAAAGGAAGCCATACACTCTTTGATTCCACTTGCTTGCAGTAGAACCAGTGAGGCTGAACAGGCTCATAGATATTGTAGTTGTATGGCATCATGGGACCAGCAGGAACTATGGCTCCAGCAGTGCTGGCTGGAGGCGCTTGTATCTGTGTGGGCGGAGGCTGAGGAGAGAAGGGGAAAAAATGATTATAAATTCCTCTTCATTAAGGATGATTGCATTTGGGTTTGTAGCTGGAGCTATAAACAGTCACTCCATTAACTTAATGAGGTAATAAAGTATCTGACAAAAACAAATCTGACACAGTCATTGATGAGCTTACATGTACCTTTGTAAATGTGGGTCCTGACAGGGGGAATGTCTGTGGTGGAGAACTCAGAGAGTATGGATTCTGCTGAGGTGTGTGTGTTGGTGGCAGGATCTCTGGAGCTGGAATATAAGGATTAGCTCTGCTGCTGATGGGGGTGTGTCGGTACGGGTTATGACTCTGTGGCTGCATCTGGGGAGGCGGTGGGGTCATTGTGGTGGGTGGAGGAGTGTGACGCCCCATAGGGCTCTGGTAAACTGCACTTCCAAACGCTGGAGGAGCAGGGTTCATTTGTGAGCCTGGAGGTGGAGGGGGAGCCATACTGACACTGCTGGGAACAGAAACCGGGCCTGGTGCTGTCGGGGCTGATGACAGAGCTGGCGGTGGACATGGCGACTGGCCAATGGATGCGAACGGGTCACTGCTAGTTACAGGGCTGGAGAAGTAGTTGAATGTAGAGGGGGCCGTTCCATTCCCAGAGACCTGACCTAGAAAGCTGTCTTCTTCTCCAACATCAGTGGAATCATCTAATCGATCAAAACAGAGTAAGAGTAAGACCTTGACATTTGAACAGTGAGCACATTAACTTGTGTGAGGGGACACCTGAAGCACCTGACATGTATACACACAACTGGGGTAAATGGTCATATTCACAGCTAATACGTATTTGTAATGGTTTAGTCTATAAAAAAGGCGGAAAATTAAAAATGCCCAATGTGCTATCTTGAGATGTTTTGTATTGTGTGATCAAAAGACTGAAACGCAAAGTATTCAATTTACAATGATACAAAATTCAGAAAAGCAACAAAACCTCACAATTGAGAAACTGAAACCAGAGTTTGAAAGTTATGTCATCAATTTGTAATAACTGATTTTCAGAACTGCTGCTGTCAAGTAAATGAATGGATTAATCAGACAATCGTTTCAGCTCTATATAACTGTATATCAGTGCTCATTAGCAGCAACACCTGAGATTGAGGATGCTGTGAAAATGAAAGTATAGCTCCATTTTAAACATATTACAGCAAAATAGAGCTAATTTTACAAATTGAGTTTTAAAGGGGACTTTTAAAGGGACTGAGCAAATTCAGATAGAAGGATGTGGCGACATTGAGCACTTCACAGATAATATTTTGGTTATGTTTTTCCCAAATAACTGCACATCCTCTTTACGTAATAACACATCAAACAGGGGACAATATGACCAAAACACATCAGTGTCAATGAGGCTAACTTGTCTGCTTTCAGCTCTCACACACCGTTTCTTTCTCTTTCTGCTTGTTTTTCTCTAAATAACAGCTGACGGCAGCACAGGAACCTGGTTAGCTGGCTAGCTTAGCATGCTAAGGACACAGCTAATGTTGAGACATTTCCACGGTCGGTACTTGGTCTCACCTCCTGACAGCACCGCCGGACCACTGGCCTGACTCACTGGCATGAAAGGCAGGTTGAAATTAAACTCCGGAGCGCCGCTGAACAGTAAATTTGCACCGGTGTTGGGAACATTATTATTTTTTCTATCTGCCATTTTCCCCTAGAATTACACGTAGCCACTACCGGAGCAGGCAGGCGGCTCACGCTCACGTCTCCAGAGAGCTGCGCACACAGAGCTTACTGATCTATAAGGCATCAATGGTGGGTTAATTAACGGCAGAATGGCCTCACATATTGTTTGTAGATCTACTAAAATCACGCAGGTCAACCTGGCTGCTCTTCGTTGGTTGCAGAAATAAAACACTCTATCTCACGACTGCCACCTACAGGTGAGATGGAGTACTTATAATGTAACGTTATTTTTTTTTCAAAGGGGCTAAAATAGGAAAACGCTGCTCATAGTAAATTTATACAGTCTATATGTTTTTTTCTTTTCACTATGCCACCAACCCCAAAGCTAAATCAAAACACTAAGCGAGTTGACATACAGATTTTCATTCAGCCAGTGTGCTAGCTCCGCGCACCGGTTGCTCCCTGTAACCAAAACGAACGAACCACGCTTTTCGATCGGTGACGCAAATTTCCCGCCCTCACTTCTGCAATCCTGTGTGTGCGAAAGTTGACAAAATAGAGTTTTCACAGACATTTTAACTTTGATCTGTTTAATAGCCGTCAGATCGTCACCGGCCAACGATGCCCGCTACACAGGACTGGATCAACAACCCTCTGGGTGTTGTTGAGGGGATGTTCGGTAAGAGACACACCGGAACTTCACTCCTGACAGACAACGTTAACGCGTGAATCTAGCTAGTTTGCTAACTGGTGTACGTGCCATGCTAACTATGCTGCTCATCACATGTATGTTAGCTCGGCTCCTCCTGAACTTCACGAATGAAAAATAGATAAGGTATCTTTGGGTTGTGATTGTCAACGCTGCTTTGTTGCCGCCTGTAGTTTCAAAGACACGAAGAAGAGCCGGTTTGATCTGCAGACCCGTGTGCACTGCAAATCCACAACATGAGGCGTTCACGGGTCCTTAAAGCCAATTACAGTTGTTTACAATATGCTTAACTTTTCTGAATACACACATTGGTTCTGATATAAATATATGTATCCTTTATGTCATAAACACAGCTTCATAGGTTGTGAATGTTTTTCTTTGTAAACTCACAAATGATGTTCAGGTACATGACACTGATCATTCATTTATTAACACACACACATAAACATCTTTAAAAATAGATGTGTTATATAAAAGTCATCAATGTGAAGTGTTATGTCACTTATAAATAATTTGGACAATCTGATATGTATTTTTATAAGAGTTGCAGTCAAACACATTAAGGTTTTAAGACAATTCTTAAAATGATATACACATCTATTAGTTTAATTAATTTATAGTTTAATTCTGTTCCTAATTTGACAGTCATTTGAAGAAAAAAATCACATACAAAAAACTTTGGGCCAGTTGGTACTGTTCAGCTATTTTGAAGAATTTCAACCAAATATAAATGTTAAATCAAATAAATAAATAAAATCTTCCAACCACCACAGTTACACAATTAATTTGTTGAGTTTTTTTTGTTTGTTTATCCCATACTTACTTGGTGACCATTTTTTAATCTAATGTTATTTGATAAACTAATCATTGATGTTCCCAAATCCAAGGGTTTTTGTGAAAATGATCAATTAATGTTTCTGTTACTTTCAATGAAAAAAACATTATGCTCTTGTTGATATTTTAGCTGATTCCCAGAACAGTCCAAACTCAGGATGGGAGGCGAAAGCGGTTGAATTCTTTAAAGGTCAGCTGAAAGAGAAGGACGCTCATACCTGGGTAATGTAGCTCTGGGATCCTTTCAGCCTGTCACTACAAAAGATGCCTGTAAACAATTACTTGTGAATGACAACCATCTTCATTCTGGTGCAGGTCCCATCTTTGAACGATGTCCCTCTGCACTACCTGAAGCCCAACAGCCTGGTGAAGTTTCGTTGCTTAATCCAAGACATGTTTGATCCGGAGTTCTACATGGGCGTGTACGAGACTGCTGATCCATCTACAAAGGCTAAAGTGAGAGCTTCCTTGTTCTCTCCTGTGCAGCTATTTGCATAAGTACAGCCGACTCATGTGTCGGTGCATGTTTTTTGCATTTGATAAGGTGTTAGATGTCG
This sequence comes from Centropyge bicolor, assembly GCA_037975185.1. Lineage (NCBI taxonomy): Eukaryota > Metazoa > Chordata > Actinopteri > Pomacanthidae > Centropyge > Centropyge bicolor. Next base: position 9,906,145 of record JBBMOC010000007.1, on the reverse strand, counting down.
CCGTATTATCATCTAATTTTGTGGTCTGACTACCTCCAGGTGTTGCGATGTGGGAAGTACAAAGATGTGACAGAATGTGGGGTAAGTCCGTCTCTGCTGAATCAATCAAGAGATCCATTAACGCCTCAGTTTAGCATCAGTGTTGCTAACAGCAACATGTGTTTATCTCCAGGTGGATTTTAACTCCTGCAACATTGTGACTGCAGAAAGACAGACTTTCTACTGTGTGCCAATCCCTGGGGAAAATCCCTGGGTGAAAGAGATATCCTCCTCTTGTCCAGATCATGTTATACCTACCTAATGGAAATGCTCCTCAGAACCAGGATTTTGTCATGTGTTTTTTGATGAACCCAACTTGTGTTAAAATATTTTTGAATGCTGGTACCTAGTTTTCCTTAATTCTGTGACACAGCTATGCTGGTTCTAGCCAAGCGAGAGTGGTTCCATCCACCTCGTATGCGCCGACCCGACAGAAACGCAGCTACGAGGAAGACGAGGATGACATGGACGACATGGACACACAGCCACAGAAGCAGAGGGAGCCACATACTGGTATGTGCTACAATCTATATGAAGATGGACAAATGTGTTGGCTGAATGCAAAACATTGTCTAATCAGTGTTTTACTACTATCAAAGTGTTTTAATATACAGGAGTCTTGACCCCCTTAAGGATATTTTGCATGCATGTAAATTCATCATGGGAGCTGATAAATACGATAACCAAATATATCTTGCTGCAGGCCCTCAAAGTCCCACAGAACAGCATGGTAATGGTGACTGTAAGCGGCAGGAGACAGAAGCCCCTTCCAGCCAAACGGCCTCTGCCTCCCATCTCGACCTCAACTTTCCCCTCCCAGGAGAGAAAGGCCCCTCCTGCCTAGTCAAGGTTTGTTTATGTCTCTAACAGTGACTTTTGCTATCGTTTGTCTAATCACCTCATTTTGGTGTAACCTGGTTTGATAACCCAGTTATTGGTGGTTGATGCATCTGACATCACACCTTTGTTCTAAGAGGTGATTTCGGAGATAGTACAGTCATTATGAGTCTTTCCCAATGTAGAACAGACGCTAAGGAGGTGCATGTTGTTGGCAGGTGTACGAGGACTGGGACAGCTTCAAACTGAACGACACGCTGGAGGTCTACGGGATCCTCTCTGTTAGCCCTGCCCTCAGCGCTCTGGCCGACGAGAAGTAAGACACATTTCAAGGCAGAATTTCCCTCTGGTGGTGATCTGCTACTCATTCTTGGCGTGTCCACACAGAGACGCCTCCTCATCCCTCCTGGACCCTACGGAGTGCATGGAGACGGCAGAGGAGCAGAGAGTTCACAGCCCGCCGGCCTCGCTCGTTCCTCGCCTCCACATGCTCTACGCCAGGCCACTGCCGCACAACAACCCCCTGCTGCCCTCCGCCACCTTGGAGGACAATAATGCCTGTAAGGACAAATAGATCATGAATGCTCCTTGATAACTAAATGTGTCTTTTCTTTTTCTTCTGTGTGAGTGTAAATGCCAGTAATTATAATTAACCAAGCTAGTTTTTGAATAGGAGAATATAGGACTAAATTGGTGCTGATGCTTGTGTCCAGACCCTGAGTGACCACATTGTCAAGAGATGAATTCAGTAAGCATACTGCATATTACCATTAGTGGCACCAAATTTTTGCATGTTAATGAGCCTTGCCACAATTCATCTGATTTATGCAATGTGCTGCTAAATAGCATAAGACCTGATGCCCAGCTGTGTTAGCACCTGTTGCACATCTCACTTTTTGGATCTGCAAGTGTGTGTTCATCCCACAGGAGGAAGGCTGTATGAGCACATATTAGTTAAAAAGCTTGATGTTGTCAGCTCAGTAAACAGATCAATGCTTAAATGTGTCATGAAAATCTAAATGTGGGCGAATTTTGGTGAAACATTAAAACTGCTTTGACAAGATTATTGCTGCAAACAGAAAGGAAAATGCAACAGGCCTACACGATGAATATGATCAGTGGTTCTTCTGCAAGACGTTTGGTGGGGTCATTTTTTAAACGCCTATAAACGGCCTATAAAGGGCAGCAAATCCTCAGTGTTCATGTCCTGAGGTTACAAAAGTTGAGATGATGTCAGCTTACTCAAAAGCCTTGAAAAATCTATGCATTGATCTCTGTACTTTGTCATGCTCTATTACACATTGTGAGATGCTGCACAGTGAACAGTATTTACAGTATTTACAAAACTAACAGTCTTTTTCCAGAAAATTCAATTTGTTCAGCTTCTTTTTAATGTAGTATGTTGATAATGTTGTTATAATGGTGAAATCAATCTATTTAGAAAAAAATATTAATTTAATTCATCAGCATTATTAAGCATTAGCTGGCTATTTTGAAAACCTTGTTTTAAACAAATACCAACAGAAACCTCAGTTACAGTCACATTATCACATCGCCCTCTAGCTGTATGGGGAAGCTGAAGAAAGGGGGCATTATGTCCAAGTTCATTTATGTGGTAATGCTTTCCAAGGAGAGGAATAATGTGGCGAATGTTTTCTGTAAGGCTTTTAAAAGGCACATGTAGTAGCCGGAGGGACTTCTCTAAATCTTTGTCCTTCCTCCTCAGTTTTATCTTCGACCCTGGGTGAGATGGCCTCTGTCAGGGCGGAGCTGCTCACATACTTCACTCACATTCTTCTGGGAGATGCCCTGGCTGCTGAGTACCTCATTCTGCATCTCATTTCGAATGTGTACGTTAAGTTCAAACTACAACTGCTTTGTGGCTTCATGCCAAAGTCAATGGAGCTTTTTCCATTTCACTGTGCGGTTGATTTTCTTGTAGGTACACAAGACGGGATGTTCTCCCTCTGGGCAAGTTCACCTTGAACCTGAGTGGCTGTCCTGCTGTCGCCTCATACACTGAACGCTTGTACCAGATCATCCAGCAGCTCGTGCCTTCTGTGAGTGAACGTGGTGACTGCAAATAGCCATCAGTATTGCTGGATATATTTATTTATTTGTTTGTTTTTGTTTGAAATTAAACACGCTGAATGTTGTTGTTTTTTTCCCCCACCCCTCCTGCAGTCGCACTATCTGGGCATGAGCCTCCAGAACATGAACCAGATGCGATTGGTGCCTAAGAAGGACTATGTGGCCAATCGGCTAGTGAGTGGAGCCCTGCAGCTGGCCAGAAACACCTCCCTCTTCCTGGATGAAACACAGCTGGAGCAGGGACAGCTGGACACAACAGGTGAGAGCTTCTAGAAACCACGAGGGGACGACAGTGAGAGGATAAACTGGGCAGTTAATACCATCCCTGCAGCCTGTGCAAACTGTTAGTATGATTTCACGGAGCAAACTCTCACCAGGTTGGATCTTCTCCTGTGTGTGTGTGTGTGTTTGTGTTTTTGTTGTGTAGGTGTGCGTAACGTCACGGCCCTGGGGAACCTGATCTCATGGCAGAAGGTTGATTATGACTTTAACTACCACCAGATGGAATTCCCTTGCAATATTAACGTGCTCATCGCGTCAGAGGGCCGCTCGCTGCTGCCGGTGAGGACAAAGAGGGATGAGGCGTGCAACCGCAGGGCGAAAACTCACCCCTACCCACCACTGATCCCAACACCCCCGACCCACCCTCCCCAGCATGGCCAGGGAGGGGTTAGGTTTCTTTCTCTCTTGAGACCTAGGCTGACGCTGGAGGTTGTTTCTAGCCACCGCCACGCTGTCATCTCAGCTGCCATTGGTCGGCTGCAGCAGCCCCTCTGGCCGGGAGCTTCGGCCCGGGTCTCGCTCTGATGCGAACAACCCGAGGAATGTGCTGCGTGCTATTCCTGTGTGTTGGTCTAATGGGTTGCCATGGCGGCAGCTGTGTGCCACAGGAGCAGTCCTGGGAGAGGCGACAGGCTCGGCCATCTATTAGTCCTGCAGTGAAGGGCAGTGCGCTGTAAACAACTCCCAGGGTTGATTAGAAGTCAGGACTTGATGTCTGTGTTTACACTGCACAACTATCGGCTGATGAGCAACTGGAGGGTCAAGCTGATCATATGTTTCATCCTCAGCTCGCCAAGGCTTTGCTCCTGTCTGGCGTGCCATGAAGTTTTGAGGATATGCCAAACTAGGCGTGCACACAGCAGGCAGGGCCTACTTTTGCATAGCAACACCTGCAGGAATAAAAAAACTAGATATGCATATAACTTTTTTATGCATATAGCTTTTTTTTATGTCCAGTTCTTCCCTGGCACAGTGTCAATATTTCTCTTTGTTTGTAACTCCACAGTCAGACTGTCAGATACACCTACAGTCTCAGGTCAACCCAGCTCACATGGAGGAGTACCTCAGCAGCATCCACATGCATCCACAGGCTTCGTCACAGCTGAACAAGTTCAGAATCTACCTGAGCATGGCTCGCCACCTAGACTACAGTATCTCTGATGAAATGACAAAGGTGAGACTTGCATCTTCTGTCCGAGTTGAGTTGTACACAAGTGAATGAGTGAAAGGGGTCATGAACATTTAAAGACTGATGCAAAAAATGCCATCAGTGTACAACCCCCAGTTCCAAAAAAGTTGGAACGCTATGCTGAACATCAATAAAACAGAATGTGATGTGCTAATCCTTTTTGACATATGCTTAATTGAAAACAGTACAAAGACAATATATTTAATGTTTAACCTCATCCACTTCATTGAGGTTTTTTTATTATTTAAATATCTTCTTATTCTGAATTTGATGGCAGCAACATGTTTCAAACAAGTTGGGACAGGAGCAACAGAAGACTGAAAGTTGTGGACTGATCCAAAAACACCTGTTTGGATCATTCCACAGGTAAACAGGTTCATTTGTAACAGGTGATAGTATCATGATTGGGTATGAAAGGTTCATCCTGGAAAGGCTCAGTCGTTCACAATCAAGGATGGAGAGAGGCTCACCACTTGGTTATATAAAGGAGACATTGGCTCAAGAACACTTTATAAAAATGTTGTTGCTAAACACGGTTCTTTTGAAAATTATTGCTTTCCGTTTTTATTTACATATGTACACAGCATCCCAACTTTTTTGTAATCAGGCTTGTATAACTTGGAACTAATTGCTTTCAGGCCCAGCCAGCCAGTGTGTGTCTGTTTTAATGAGAGGTCTGTTATCATCTGTGCATTACAATCCTTTGACTTCTTGTCCTTTTCTGGTGTCCTTAGTCAGTAGAGGATGACTTTGTAGATATGAGGAAGGACGACCCTCAGAGTGTTACTGCTGAGGATCTCCACAGGATGCTCGTTGTGGCGAGGTGGGCTGTGATTAAGTTTATATAAGCTCCTTTACTTAGCACGTCTTTCGTTTAATACACTTTTTTTAAAAGACACAAAGTGTTAAATAAACACAACAATAAGTCATTATGACCAACAGTAAAAATGCCAGATATGCCAAGCAACTGATATCATCACACTATTTGGAGTATTCATTTCTTCAAGCTGAGATGTGTTTGAGTGGGATGTGGCTGACTGTGACTCTGTCGACAGGTTGCTGTCTCTGAGTCTGGGACTGACCTCTCTGACCAGAGACAACTGGCTGAGAGCCAAACACATCGACATGCTGCGGAGGAGCCGGGTGGAGCAGCACAAGTGTGTCAACGGCAACGAGCCGTGATCACAAATGAGATGGCTTTTGTTTTTCTTTTTGATACTTAAAAAAGTTTGTAATAAAGATGTTTTTCATATGCCATAAATAGTTCGTGTTGTGTTCAACTTTTTTTCCTGCACCAAGTTGCAGATAAGATACAGCTCCACTTAATGGTCTGATGGGATTAATGGTTGTAGTTTGTATGTACAGTAACATCTCAATGTGTATCATTACTCTCATGTTGTCTTCACGGGATGCTCTGGGGTTCATGCCAGCATTTTATGTTGCTACTGACCAAAGTTTCTATGTTTACAAAAAATCTTTATATTTTTGAGGTTTAAAAAAATAATGAGGTCATGAGGATTATTTCCTGTAATGCAATTTCTTCTTGAGTCAGTATTTAATAAGTTGCCAGCATAAATAAAGAGCAAACGGTTTGATATGCTGGCATGAAGACGTCTGTTATTGGATTTGACAATAAACCTCATGCAACATTCGTTCACTCATATACTTTTTATTCCAATGGAATATCTTCCTAAACAAAAGTGTACAGTGCACTTTGTTATCAAGTAACACACCGAAGAGGATAAGAATAAATAGGATACTTTAATAGACAATACAATCTCAGTACGTGGAAAACAGTGACAACAGTCAGTTGGTAAAGAGGAGAGATATGACCACAGACATTCAGATGGAATGGTACTAATGCTAGAAAATGTGCTTTAACAGTGCAAATCAAATGCTTTAAGACCTCTTGTCACATGATCATTTCTCATGGTCTTGGGTCCTAGTAGGGGGGAGGACAACCACAGACAACAAATGAAGAGGTGGTTGCAAAAGCACTTGGTGTAAACAAAAGGAAAGGAGAAAAATCTCACCCAGCAAATACAGGATCAAATATAACTGCCAGCTTTTGCATATAAAAACCAGACACCAACACTCTAGCATTGTGGTCTCTATCAGGAATGTTGAGGATTGCTGTTCCTTTTAGCTTGATACAGCCAGTCTAGGACAGAATAAGCTTCTGCTCTGTGTGAGAACTGCTCCAGTGTTTGCAATCCTGAAGGAGATTTTTTTTAAAAAAAAAAACACCTTTTACCCTCTGCATTAAAACTTTGCATTACAGCTATTATCTTAAAGCTTTGGCAGCACCACACACTATCAGCAGGCTCAATAACTATATAATGTAGCACCCACAAAGCAGCCTACAGTCTCACTTAACACAATTATATTCAGTTAAAATATACAAGTATCCCCCCCATCGTATCTGCTGGTGAGCAAGCTGAACGCAGAAAACAGGCAAATGTAACATAAAAATATGAAATGTGTGACAGTTTATCATGGGATATTTCAGCTCGAAGCTAATCGGATTATTATTATTTCTCATAAATAGACGGCAACATACACAGCAAGTGGGGTGAGGTGACCAAGGTTCATCATTTCTACTGAAGGACTGCAACATGGTTGTGTGGGAGATTTCCACTGGATGACAGCTGTGAAGATTAACGGGCGACTAATGAGGCAAAACCTCGCTTCTTGAGGTTCACAAAAAACATATATAACAATGGACACTGCTTCCTAACACATGAATATAACGAGCTCCTAACTCCTAAATACCAGCAGCAGCAGGGGTTGCTCTCACACAAGCATACAGCCAACACGCAAAACCTGCTTATTTCCACGGAGAAAGTATGTGCCAGTAGATGAAATATCCCAAGATAAAGCTTGATGACATACAGTAACCCTGAATATGATTTTTTTTTTAATACAGTACACCAAATGTAACACGTTAGAATGGACTTAAAAAGGTAGATTTTGCCATAAATACCTGATATACATAATCCCACTTCAATTCCCTGTTAAGGCAAATATGCTTTCAGTTTGGGGAGTGCATAAAGCGTCAGTGTTTCTAATAATTGGGTGGGTGCGATTGCATATATATCTACTATATGCTACTCTCCTCTCTTCGTCAAACATGCGACGTCAATGTACAACGCTGGCCTCCGTTCAAACAAACCCTCATAGTGATTTAGTACAACTTTTAGCAGAATAGTTATTTCAATACATATATCTTATCAAAAACAACTCCAACCAGTAGTTTTCTGGTTATTCATGGTTAGCAATGACAGGACTGGGCCTTCTTTTCAAAATATAGTACTCATACCTCTTTGAACAAGCTGCCACCCTACCATTAATACAAAAAAGCTAAAGGGAAGGCTCTACTCAGGGAACAGATGAACATACAATACTCACTGTACATATTGACAGCCGGGTACTCATATTATGGTCTTGTGTAGTCGTCATGTCTATAACAGTATATCTTCTAAGTTACACTTGACAACATTGATATTACATAGGATAACTACGTATGGTATGTCGTCTGGCTAGTTTCTGACAGCTATACAAAGGGTAATAGTGAACATTGAATTGTCCTTTGGGAATCACAAAAGATATTTGGTTGGATTCTACAACAACTGTTACAAATTGTAGGTTCTTACGAGATCTATATCACAAACGCCAATAAGTGACCGGCACATACAGGATGACATACAGTACATGATATAAGTCAGAGTTGGTCTTTCAACATGCGGCCCATGTTTACCTGTCTCATCAATATCAGTTGTTACCATTAACCTCACATACAAGCACTGTGGGTCAAATAACTTTTCCTTTTTCACTAAGGATAGTGACATGTTTACATGCACGAAAATACTTTGTGTACCACTCTGGAAGGACACAACTTTCAAAATGTCCTAAAGCCTAAATATCTTCATATGTCTTAGTTATTTCTATCTTACTGTACATAACATGAGAATATCAATGAAATATGATAAGAAAACTTTACTATAGAACTATTTACTTAAACAGTGGCAGTATTTCTGGAGTGATTTAGGATTCAGAAGAACATTTCAATCCAATGTTCATTAACACATGGGAATTAAAACAGACTCCTCAATTACTTAAACATTTCCCATATGCTACTTTTATACTCAGCCCAGTTACTAAGGACGGGTGGTGTGAGACATTTACATCAGAAATGTCATGGAATCACTATTATTGCAATTTCCAGGGGGAGGGAATATACTGATGACCCATGATTGTTAAACCATAACAAAGAACAGGAAAGAAGAGGACATGAGACATTTATATAAATCAGTGTGCAAGGTTGGATGGCAAAAGGGACATGAGCTAAGCCTCCCTTGTGGATCTCTTAACGGTAAAGGAATTTATAGTTGTGTGCATGTAAACATGGTCACTGTCATATTGGGCTTTAGTATATATTTGTAAGTTCTGTACAAGAGTCGTCATTAATGTAGGCAACTTTAACTAGGGGGAAAATTTAAGAGCGCATTTCTTGGCTGAGTAGTGACGCTATGTGCAAGCTTTTGCTACTGCTACCATACAGGAAGTTTCTACACGACGTATGACTACAAAATCCTGCTACAAGGAAAGCACTAGATCTGAATGATCCTGGTCTGGCACTGTGTAAACATTGCCTTCAGCTCGTTCTCTTGGGCTTCATTAACAGTGTCTGGCTCTGGGCTCTTCTGTACCTTTGCCACAGCAAAGTTGATGCCCTGGGTGAGACCGGCCTGGGTGAGGCTGGCCACCTGGACCATGGAGCTCTTGATCTTGGCAAAGGGGGACACCACACGGCTGCCGTTGCTGTCGGCCGGTGAGGGGCCAAGGCTGCCCTCCATCTGTGAACCGAGACTCCTCTGAGAGCCTCCCGAGGCTGCCGAGCTCTGCTTCTGGACGGTGAGGAGGTTTGAACCGGAGGTAGTGGACTCGACATCTAGCTGGGACGGCCTGGGGAGCTGTGGCTCCTCCGGCTGATGCTGCGGATCGGAGCTTGGCTGCTTGTCTGAGTCTGCTGGGGTCTTATTCTGCACAGGCACCACAGGGTTGAGTAGGGGGACAGCAACTGGCGGTTGCTCTCCGAACACCTCCACAGGTTTGGTCTGTGCATCGTGGACAAACTGGTGGCAGTAGGCTTCAATGGGAGTACCAAAGTCAATCAAAATGGCTTCTTCGGCCACCGAGGCGGCCCCTGGGGACTTGTCGTCACTGACTTGAGAAGGGCTTTCTTGCTTCCCGTCACAACCAGTGACCCGTATGACAGAGGGGATATTTAGCTCCACGCTACCAATAGAGGAGCGACTGCCCAGTCGTGGGTTGGATGCTACAATGCCACAGCTGGGCAGCACATAGTCCACGTTTTCCAAAGAACCAGAACATGGGTGCTCTGGGTCAGAATTATAAGAGTCAGAATCGGAGGAGATTTCAGAGTGCTCGTCGCCGATATCTTTTAGCGCTCCCGTGCCGGGGTTGTTGTCTGATGTCTCCAAGCTGCTGTCCGACTTCCACAAGTTGACGTGCATAGTTGGCTTTAGGAAATTGACTTTTACGTCAGGTTTAGAGAAGGTGCCCAGCCTTCCGAGGGGCTTGAAGGGGCCAATGTTTACGTTCGTCTTGGTCTGCTTCACTTTCTGATTGAGAGACGAGAATTTGTTGAGGAGGAAACTTTTACCCTGCGCCAGGCCAGAGCTCCCCTGGACCTGGTCAGCAGGCTTGTTTTGGATGCCCATTATATCCTCGTGAGGTTTACTCTGCCGCCTGGAACACAGATACAAACAATGTTAAGTATGTGACCCACAGCTCTCATCATTGGTTTAAAGTTAAAATTGTGTCTTCATTACATTCAAATATAGGAAAAAGAAACAGAGATGAATGCTAATCATTCATCCCAAGTATTCATTAGTACTCACCTCTCCAGCTTCTTTTCAACCACAAGCAGGTCCAACCCTGTGGCCTGTTTAGTTATGCGAAGCATCTCAGCTATGCATTGTAATGTGTCTGAAATATATCACAATGTAAGTCTCAACCCACATACGCAGAGTTCATGATCTTAAAAGTTTGCTTTTCGTGCCATTTAAGTAATTACATCCTACCTTTTCCATCATCCTCAGGGTTTCGTGTTGCTGCTCTCAGTGTGTGAAAGTATCCACTTGTCTCTTCATTCCTGTAATGCAGACGCATACAGCAGAACTTTGGCTTCCCGAACAGAGTAGGCTCTGGACCTGCAAAAGGAAACACAAGTTTGCAACTTCCATTTTCAGTGATGTGCTTTCCTTGCGTGAATCATAAGCAGTGGAGATATTGCTAAAAGGTTACTGAGAAACTGTTAGGCACACTTTTGGGAAGTGTTGGGTGACTCAGTGAGTACAAGAATCCTCACTTCTGCTTTGAGTCTAACTTCTTACCGATTTCGATTTTTTCCAAACCCTCTAAATTGAGGCGCTGGTATTGGTTGACTTTGTCTGCTTCTTCATCGTAGCTGCAAGGAAATAAATGCATACATAAGTGAATCTCTAAGAACAATTTCTTAAGAAAAATGTTGGCAAATTTAAAGCCAGACTTACTAAGCAATGTAATATGCTTTGTCAGACAGAAGCAGCAGCACATCCACATCTTTGTTGGTTGCATCAACAAGACTGGTGGGAAATAAGAGGCAGTATCATGAAAAGTAAATTCCTGTAAAGAACCAATAAAGTATCTATCTATCCATCAAAAGAACACTTCAGAACATAGTACCAAAGTTGCCTATGATGTAATGTACAACCCTGAGGGCAAAAAATTAGTAAGTAATCAGACAGAGCGGGTAGTCACTAACCTCATGTCACAATTGATGAGGGCCCAACCTCCATGAAACTTCTCGTCATCAGGAAGCAATAGCTGCATGTAGGTCTGCAGCAGGAGGCTGACCTGCTCCTGCGCTCCTCTCTGGCTCTCTTTCTCTTTCTCTTCATGCTCCTTCTCCTTACTGAAGATGGAGTAAAGGTCCTCCGTCACTGGCAGGCCCATCATTAGGTCTGCAGGGAGAGGCAGAGGATTCAGAAGAGTCCATCAAGGACCCATTTTGGCTCAACATAAGTACAGACAGTCGAGTGCAGCTATAATATCTGTCTGCGTTTCCATACCGATGACTGCTTGTCTGTAGGCATCCCTAAAGCGGTTCAGATAGTAGCGGTTGGCTGAGTTCACGCCATCCTTCATCACACCAGCCAGTTTCCTCTCCCCCGTCCTGGTGAAATCTCCCTAAAATAGATCAAACAGTGTCTGTTATATATATATCTTTTGACTTACATTTGAATTGTGATCCTCATTTCAGTCCATTTCAAATCCCAAAGGCTAATTTGTCATTCCAATGTTTCTAATTTAGTGCAAAACTGTATTTATTCATTAGTCTTTCTGTGAGAGCAAGCTTGGGTCTCAAAAGCTTAAACTCTCTACTAAACAACTGACTATGCCAAAGGAAGATGGCACACTTCGCTTCTGTTTGTTATAGCAAACACTGACTCAGATGTGAATGTGTGTGCAAAGACAGCCATGTTACCTTGAGCGCTGCTGTGCCTGCATATTGTCTGCTGATTGTGTCTCCATTGTTGGCCCACATGATTTGATAAATCCGGTAACATTTAAGAGGCAGAGGCTGCTCTGGAGGCATCACACCCAGTTTCTTCAGCTGCAGGAACAAGAAAGCGATTTTGTCTATGATTATGCTGATAAAATGGTGGGTACAGGGTGATATCTCACTGTTTACAATGCATCAGTGAGACAGGTCCAATTTTTATGAACTGCAAAATTTACACTTGTGTTTGCTCATTAAATGTAATCCAAGATGAATATGGTTGCTGGATTTCAGGACAGCTGAAAAGATTACGGGTTTAAAACTATTGTTGTGTTAGTGCACACTAAAAATCTGTTCTCATATCTTTGCTGTTTAGTGCTGTGGGAACATCAAAAATCTACCATTTGTCTGTGATCTGATGAGCAAATATATGCAGATGTCAGTAATCTGCTGTATAAATACAAAGTAAACTGCTTACAAACTAACAGAAACAAGGATTCCTTTTTGCCATGAGAATCTGGTGAATCACACTTACACCTTTAGTGAAGCATTTTGTAATCCCAGTTTTAGAAAGTAGTCATATAAAATGAGTCAATGACATTTTAGTGATGTTGATTATTCTATATTAGTAATACTGGTAGGATTTAGAAACTATAGTTTCTGTTAAAAATATAAATTAACAGGATAGTTTTTAAATGTGTATTTTCCCTGAACTATTCGATTACTGCAATTCCTTTCATGTTTAATGGGCTCCGGGAGAATGAAGTTGAATGTTACTGGCACAAAGGACTCTGAGCAGTTAAGTCTATTAATCTGGACAAGCATTTGATAAGGAACAATGTAACTTTCAGTCTAAGAAGGTCACTGATAGAAGAAAGAGTAAATAAAAGTTAGAACTCAGCACCTCCATGATGACAAAGGTTATATATTGTGAGAAATTCATTTCTTTTCCAATGATCCAGACAGGAAACACATCTGACCTGCTGCTCCATCACCACCCGAGCAATAGCAGCCTGGACCACGTTGGTCCTGTCAAGACAATCCATACAGTTGACTCTGAAGATACCCTCCTGCTTACAGATGACTCCGGCCTGATCCACCCTGACAGACAAAAACACATTAATCACACACACATTCATAGGATTAAAATCTTTAATGCCATTTATACACAGGATTACTACCACGCACTATAGCTTACTGGTGGTTCGTTGCTGTAACAAAACAAATCATGCCCCAATGATGATAAGCAAGTATTAAGCATTACCCAAAAAACAGAATACTGACATGACACTTACCAGGCCCACTTCATGTCAGTGATGATATCAGAGATTGCATCTGTCAGTATTTGCACGTTCTCAAATTTCATACCTCGGCTGAGAAACAGGACAGAAGAAGCATAAAGGGCAAGTAAATGCATGGTGGTATAAAATAGTGTTACAAATACATTCATGTAGAAGTTACACTGCTGAAGAAAGTGGATCTTACCAGTGCTCGTGGAAGTCAAATGAAACATATGTAAGGTGTGGGTTGTTGTAAAGCAGCACCTGCTTCAGATATGAATCGCCAATTATCTTTTCCCGTCCACCTTGATCCACTAAGTTAATGATGACCTGAAGAGGACAATAAAGACTGCTGTCATTCAGCCTTGTCTATAACATGCACTATGACCCTGTAAGCTTTTCCTCTGGAAGAACACTGAAATGCTGAATGCTCAAGGAAGAACATCTAAAATGGGAATATTAATGGCACTTTGTCAAGTTTGCAGTCAATGAAAGGCCAATAGTTTAGTTTCAATCCCTTAAATAACATGACTAATAACAAAAACAAACCTTTGTTCACACAGTCTTACAAGTCTGCCTAGATACAGTTTGAAACTGGCTTCTTTAACACAAGACTGATACATGCAAGTAGTCAGAAACTATGCTATGTACATATCCAAGCATACACCAAGCAAACCCACCTGTGTCTTGTAAAGTTTAAGCTGTTCTTCAAAGTGAGCAGCAAAGTAAGACATGGTCTCCTTCTCTCCTGAAACATTAAGAAAAAATACATGCAAACAATTTCCATATAACTGAATTATGCTTAAGAAATCAAAAGATATAGTTTGTCAGATATACATTGCTATAACTTTGGAGACTGAAGTTCTATCTGTTCTGTCCTGTTTCCTAAAGTTTTTAATTGACGTGGAAGCACGTGTACTTCTGGCCAATCTTCACTTTGATGAATAGAAGAATAAAAGCATTGCTAAAAACGTCCATTATCAGTGGAGTAGGGAACATTAACAAGGTAGACATCTTATTGCCACCTCTTGACAGATGCCTATAATCTCCTCACCTAAGTATTCCAAGTGTGAAGGACAGTGATGCCCTCTCAGGTCAACTAACCATGTCACTGCACAAATTAAACATTCCCTCATATCCATAAATTTGTCCCACAATAATTCACCTGAAGATAGAGCATATTCCCCATATCCAGACTAAACTAGACCAAACTGATTTCTCAAAATCCCACTGAATTTATAGAAAAGTGGAACAAGGACCAATGACTGACATATTTGGTCGACATTTAAGACAGATCCAAACAGAACACTCGTACTGAATGAAATGTCTTTTTTAAGGTACAACTATAAAAAAAACCTGGAAAGGACAAACAAAGTCTCTAAGAAATTCTCTCTATAACACTGTATGTAAGATAATGTTGTTCTGCTGACCTTTTTCTAAGCGTGGCCGGGGATTGTAGCGGTACCCCGCCTGGCTCCAGAAGACAGGCACAGAGCCACGAGTCTGCACAAAGGACAGAGTGTGGCTGTGTACATGGATCAGCTGCTCTGTCTCCACATAGTTAGCAACGTGGCCATCGGTATCCACTCCTCTGCGTTTATACCGCATCCCTTTGGGCAAGGAGAATGCATCAGCACAATTATTTATATCACAGATCATGCTTCACTTGAAGAAAATAAAGACCTAATTATCTACCAAGTTAATCAAAGCCTTTTGTGAAAGACACCCAGGCATGACCTTCCTCTATTCCACGCAGACAGTAACTGTAGCTCTACCTGCACGATGGCGGCTACGTCTGGAGATCAGGGCAACAGTGAAGCGGGGATGGATGTCGTCAACACAGGTGACCTCCTGTGGTGGGGTCTCAGGGCTGCTCCTCTCCTCATCGGACGTCTCGTTGTAGTTCACCACCAGTTCCTCCACCTGTACAAAGCCCTGGATGATAGGCATCACCCAGAAGTCGACCTCTGGCACCTGGAGCATTCAAAAAGGACAAGAAGATTTAAATCCTTGTGACCAGGTTGATAAGGAAGCACTATGCATTCACCAGGTATCCAAAGTAAGTAGCCTTTGATAACTCAAGAGCTGTTACACCCTCTGTTTGCTATGTGTTTTCATATTCTTCTGATAAAGCTCTGGTAGTTATCAGCACATATAACTGCCACATTACACAACTGGGCAATTGTAAAGGAAAGCACCATGACTGTGCAAGCAATTGTCAAAGAAACAAATGTGGGGACAAAGTGCATTTATTTAATTCTAAAATGAGGGTAAAAAAAACAATAACCAATTCAACTTAAAAATAATTTACCTGAAGGTCAATAAGGTCTTGGATCATGTGTTTATTCCAAAAGAAACGGTCGTCCACCTTTCAGAAAGAATCAAAATTATTATCAATCAAATGCAAGGGTTTTTTCAGCAACAATGTGTGAAAAAAATAAAAAATAAATAAGGCTATGAGCCCCATGAGCTGTGACATGTGTTTCTCTCCACACCTGTTTCCATAGGGGTAAACTGGATTTAGCCAAGTCTCCCTGACGCTGGACACTGTTTGTCAGGTCATAGGTCATGCTGTAGTAGAAGGAGTCCGAGTCCATGAATATCTTGTACAGCTCATCCAGCAGCCGCCTCTCCAGGCGTTCCTTCTCTTTGTTTTCCTTGACCTGGAAGGCAGGGGAATACTGGATTGGGCGGGTGGATAGAAAAGAGTGATAAGCTGACAAAGCAAAGAAAGTGAAATCCCAAAGCCTTTAAAAGTGCAAAAGATGGGAAAAGTCAGTTTGAGGATGACAGAGTAGATGTTTATAAAGTATATGACAAAAAATACCTTTTTCTTCATGGGCACAGCCACATTTGATTTGATCTGACTGAATGTTTTCATCAAGAACTTTGACTCATCGGGAGACTGGGCCAGTTTCTCTGGTTTGTCAATTCCAAAGTGATGCTTCTTGCAAAGCTGAAAAAGAGGATTGTAAATCAAATGTATGCATTTTTCAAATCTCATAAACATGATATTTGTAACAAAATTTGGTATCTCTATGAATTTCTCAAAACAAGCAAACAAAAAGTTTATTACTAACCACTACAAACAGCCCCCAAAAAATGCAGTACTCTATAACACTCTCATTTTCCTAAACTAACACAGTAAACAATCTAACAGCTACATCGATCTATAGGATTTCTAGGCACCAAAAAGGGTGGAATTATCATTCTGCAGTACAAGGACAGTGTACAACAGGATGGGGTCTAAAAGCCTATCCAGGCACAATCATCCTCCTCTGTATTTACTCACTTGAAAATATTCTGTCTCACCGTCCATGAAGCTCCCCTGAAAGACTGAAATCTTAGCAATACACAACTTCCTTTGCGATCAATTACAGAAATCTAATGTCTGCATTTAATTTTCGCTCGAAATATGTGGGTGAAAATAAAACTGATCTTTAAAGAAAATGAAAAAAATCCCATCCGCAACTCATTTTGCACCGCTGTCAGCCCAACAGAGATGAATCATAGGCTTACGCATACAGGGTATTCTTGGGTACATTAAAAAACAAATTAAGATTCACACAAGCACTGTTATATTGATTGTCACGGAGGACTGAATGCAATAATTCAAATGCAAGCGCATAAACACTGCTTCTCATGTCTCATTACAGAATTGGTATACACACCTCCAGCTCGAGCTCCTGAGGCTCTTCATCAGAAAGAGGAATGACAGCTATCTTGGTGATCTTGTAGACTTTATGGTTGCCTGGTAAATGGCCCACGAGTGCTTTCTGGCGAATTAATACAAGGCCAAGAGGAAGATCTGCCAAGAGGAGAAAGAAGAAGGGGGAGATGTGTCATGGGTGCAGAATTCTTCACATTCTGAAAGGTGTGAAGAAAGCAGCTGCACACCAGCCATTAACTGCAGATTTTTTTAATAAGGTACCACAAGACATCTGCTAAATAAATATTTAAACCATGTTAATCTGAATTGCCAGAATAATATCATTGTTCATCTATTTTCTATTGAAGAGTATAATGTTTGATGTCAAACTTCCTACCATGATGCCCGTACAAAATCACATTTAGAATCAATTTGAATCATCACCATCAGCTCACTCCTCTTCAGAACGACACACATTTCAAAGCACTTTTACACAATTTTTCACACATTTCCTTGTGAGTAAGAAACATACTAGGCACTAGATGATTTGGTAACTTGAGTGTCTTGTGAGCACAGATGGAAAACACTGGCAAGAACGTGTGGCAAAAAAAATGCTTGGGGTGACATGTTCAAATGTTTTTCATTCTCCACTCACCTGTGTGAAGCTGTATCTTGCCAATGACACCTTCTACCAAACCCAAACACACTGGATTCCAAGCTAACAACAGGTCCGTCGCTGAAATAAAACAATATGGAGATGAAACATCAGAACAGTGGTGTAAGAAGACAGCTCAGCAAGATTTGCTTTAGGCCAGATGAGCAGTCAGGATAAAACATTACTTATGCGAGTACAGGGCTGTAAAGGCCACTTTGTTTCTTGAGGCCTCAGGTTATCACTTGAAAGGTTTGAGAATGTGGATTGTTTTCTGTCAGAAACAGCTAAATACTCACACTTAACCTATGGGTTAACCAAAAAGAAAGTACCCAACAACAGTTGTGGTTGTGTGATTTTCTGTTACCATGCCAAAACTTGTTCTTAATGCCCAGTAAAACCTCAAGGAATGAAGGCTTGGTCTTGACATTGTTGTGGACATGAATACAGTAAGAATGCATAGATAGAAAGATCTTAGTAAATCTGTATGAATTGTACAGGTCTGTCATTCTTCATGTATATTTGCATGAAAAGTGCAGTAATTACATCTTAAACAATCCAGCATCATTTTTATTGAGGATAGTGTAATTTAACTAAAGACAAATTCAGCCTATCTTTGAAGTCAGTTATGGCAATCCACAACATCGGTGACTAAAAGGAACTGGAATGCCTGGCATTGGTGACGGATTCAACATCACAGTGGAGAAAATTGGAAAAATGTGACGTGCATGGCTATGGGTGGAGAACATCAAGTGTAGGCAGCCTCAGACAATGTCTCTTCCTGTTCCAGCCAGAGAAAGTCATGTACAGGGGCCCACACAGGAAAGAACAATAACACTAATAAGAATACTACCACAACTTCACTCAGAATACCATGAAAATACTTCAGTGTGTGTGCTTGAGAGTGGAGTGGAAACCCAGTGAGGAGTGGAAACCCTTTTTCCAATTAAATAATGAAACAGTAGTGCAACTAAAAACCTGTTCTGGATGGCTGCACGGCCGTACAACTTCGACTGACACACAGGATGAAACACAGCCTTCTGGTGACTCTAATGAAAGTTTGCTTTTAGTTCAGCAGCTCTTTCACTTCAGCTGAGAATATGTGATTGCTACAGCCTCATATGAAAGCATGAGTAATATTCTTGTCACAGTTGTGGGCCACAGCACCAGTACTCACTTCTGCATTGTGACCAAGGTGTAATACCAGCAATGGCTTTACACACATGCTGGTTTGAATCTGTGATTGCTGTGCCTTCAGGTTCTTATACACTAGTACTAGAGTTTTCTGTAACTCACCATATTAGACTAGTACATCTGTGAAGTTGTCATAAGTCAAACACATCATATAAAAAGTTAAATCTTAACCTTCTTACAGTCCAGTAATGAGTCTGTTTGGTCTAAAGAAGAAGGGTCAAACGTGGCCTTCAATGTGTAACATAAGGAGCAAAGCAAGAACTTTGGTGTGTGTTTGGGTGTTGGCATTCCCGGAATGAAAGCTTGTATGATGACTTCATGAAGACTTGGCGCATTCATTTACTTCTGTGTTTTCTTTAGCAAACAATACGTATTCATTAACACAGCTTGAAGATTCGGAGCCATGGGAGACGTTTAATTCACAGATGAACGACCGACAATTACGAGACAAGACATGATACACGGTGACAAAACACATCAATAAAATAATGTGTCAGCTCCAGGTAGGAAAAGAAACACACAGCCTTTGTGTCACTCTAATGAGTAGCAGTATTATTTTTGGCTAAATGGCCGGCTGCAGCACAGAGCGCTGTCATCCAGCCCGTACATACCAGGTCTGACGGTCATGGTCCCGTCTTTTCGGCTGCACCACAGAGCTCGGTCCCCGCTCTGGAGAATGTAATCGTCTTTGGCTTGGAACAGCTCCATTTTGTCCCTGTGCGTTACACAAACGCGGGTAACTAGCCGGCTTGGCAGCTAGGCACAGGTAATCATCAACTTCCACGTCTTGGAGGTTGACTGTAGCTAGCCAGACGGCGACTGGCTAGCCACGGTTAGCTCGTTCCCCACAGGCTGGTGTGCTACTGTAGCTAGCTACCTAGCGAGCTAGCAGCAGCAGCGGCGGCAGCTGGATGCGTGTCGGATTTGTTTATTCCACTTCCACGCATGCTGATAATCAAATTGCCTTTCTACTGGAGAAGCATCCCGTCCCTAGGTCAGTCACGCCGGACAGAGTAAAGCCAAATACACATCAATGGAAGAGAAGATGTCCCAACAGCTGCTGTGTGGCGTTCAAGACGTAGCCGACAGTTTCCTGCTCCAAACAATAACACGTGACCTACGCCGTTATCACCGGCGTACAGGTAGACTACTGGTAGACTACTGTAACTTACATAAACAAAATAATATTTACATCACTTACTAAATGATTACAACGATAATTAACCAACTTTTTTTTATTAATTTTATGTTAATGTTTTATCATTATATTATAAGAAAACAAATGTTAATACCTGAACTCTCTGATGACAGCGAAAATTAGCCAGAATGACCAATGTGTGGCTCTATTTTATTATATTTCTATTTTTTATTAAAATCTGTGTGACAAGATCACCAAGATAGCTGTCAGTGACAGTAATGAAATGAATGAAAACTGAATCTGAGGGAGGTACAATTTTAAAATTAGGGGATGATGTATAAAGCAATCATTTAGCAAATGTAATGAAGTTTCTGTTCTGATGTTACAAACCCTTATTCACCCATTTAGAAGTGTCCCCACCCACCTAGGAATAAGGGGGGAAGAATGTTCTCAGTGATGACTCAGTGGAGCTCTGAGGGAAAAGGCAGGGAGCAGCTGACCTCACACTGTTAATCTTAACATTGAAAACTAAGCCAGACTTCAGACAGCGGGGTTGGGTCAGGAACACATCTTCAAATCCAGAGGTGCAGCACACACATACATATTAAAATATGGATTCTTTTGGCAGGAAGTAAACACAGTGGACCTTCAATTCAGTGTTAGGTAAACAGCTAAATAAAAGACAGAGGTCTCAGAATACAAGCTAACATATTCCTAAATATTAAAAAAAAAAAAAAAAAAAAAAAAAACACTCACAGACTTTGCTGTTTGTGGGAACTGAAATATATTCAAAATCCATGTCAAATACATTTTATTTTCAACCATACCAATGTGACTTGTTTTCAACAATGCATCAGTCTGCTACTCATAAACCGTGATCATCACTCAGCCACAATCTATAATTTGTAAAGGTGTTTGATAGTGACCTTACAGATGGCTTATGATTGTGCTATAGTGACAAATTACTACACAAACAATTAGGGTAATATTCAAAGTCATTTTGAACATTTGTAAATGGCAGATCAACATTTGCTTGCACTTCATCTGTTTTCTCACATTTGGCATTTAAAGGCTTTTAGGCCGTTTTTTGTGTTAGTGTTATTACAGATTGTGGCTGTGATAGTTACACAAGAACATTCTGACAATCTTAAACTGTGATTCCTCATTAGCACCAAGTGCTGATTGTCTTACATCTCAAGTAAGAGACACATCTGACCTCCATTTGTCATTACACATTCATAAATGTACCAAAATACTATATAATGATATAAATACTGATATAATGTTTTGAATTAACAAGTAAACCAATGCACATACAAACACTCAAACACATCAATCAAAACTTGTGTAACTTATATATTTCAAATGAAGTGCTGCTGATCTTTCAGCATGATACATTTCAATGATGGCAAAGTGCAAAGACGGCAAAATCAGTAATGCACCAAAAAGCAGCATCTAATAAACATATTCACTGTGTTCTGTGACAAAGCAGCTCCAACATGGCCATGTGGCTATAAAGGGGAAAATGCTTTTCTGTTGACTGAGTTTTGCAGTGAGTTCTGCTTTAAAGCCCCGATGTTTGCACTCGTGTACTAACTGATGTGCTGATTGGATTAAGAAAAGCTTCATATAACATTTGATCAAGACAAAAGGCAGCTACACATAACATTTCTTAAGAAAATACTTCTACATTTCTTCCATTGATTGATAAAGGCCTCTTATTCAAACTTTAATTTGACTAGAAATTGTTGTCAACACCTTGATCATGACAGCTGTCTTATTATAAAGACATTGGCACAACATAGAAGGCAACAACATTGGCTTGAAAAACATGATTGCACTGAGCTACCATCAATTATGTGCTGAATGGCAGGAAATACCAACACTGTTAATCAATGCATGCAACTTCCACAAATGCTGTAGATAGAGGAGGAGAGTTAGCCAGAGCAGACTTGTTCACTATCAAATATACAGCAGGTTATCCTTTCTCTCCTCTTTGATTATGGAGTGTGCAGTCATTATGATATCTCCTTTGCCATCTCAACATTCTCCTTGCTGATCATGCTGGGCTCTCCTTTCTGTGACAGGTTGTCTCCCTCCATCGCGCTCTCGTTGGCAGGCCTGGCTGGCTGCTCCTCCAGTTGCTCCAGTTCTTCCAGTATGGTCTGAACACGACGGACTCCATCCCTTCTTGCCTGCCTCACATCTGCACGACCCTCTGGGTCAACCGAGTCCAGTGCTAAGAGCTCTTTGGTCAGCAGTTCCTCCAGTAGTAAGTATTTCTTGTCATTCTTCTTTCCATCAAAACATTTTACCTCCTGCTCCAGTTTAGCAACCCGCTCGACTATCTGCTGTACCTTAGCCAAGCCTGGATGGATCGGGCACTGAGCAGCCTGTTCAGCCTCTACCTTTACAGGTGGGACCTCTGGGGGAGCAGCAGTCATGTCCTGGGCCTCTGGTTTAGGAGGTATTTGAACTGTGATATCTGCAGTATGTTGTTGTGGTTGCTCTGGTTTCTGGGGCTGCTGGAACTGTTGCTGCGACTGCATTAACTGTTCAGGATGTTGAGGCGGTGGAGATGTCTGAGGTGGTGCCTGCTGGAACTGATGTGCCTGCTGGAATTGATGTGGCTGCTGGAACTGCTGAGGTTGCTGGAACGGCTGAGGTTGCTCGAACTGTTGAGGTTGCTGAGGTGCAGGCTGTTGGAACTGTTGAGGTTGTTGAGGCTTTTGGACATCAGCTTCTATGTGCAATGGCTGGGGGAGTTGCGTGTTCTCTGGTTTCTGCTGTGTGCTTTGTTGTTCGTGTTCAATTTTCTGGGGCGGCTCTCTTGTGAGAACGTGCTGTTGAGCCTTAGAAGTTAAAGAGAAGCCATTAGGATCTGCCACAGCAAAGGTCAACACATACTGATGTGAAAATCAAACATTTTTGAACCTCAAGAAAAAGTGAAAACATACATACCTGTGGTCTTTCTCCCATCACTTGTGTTATAATAGGTGACTGGCTTCTTATATGTGGTGGGAGGTGAATAGAATCGCGATGCTGGGGAAGCAGTATGGGAGAAGCCCTTTCCCGGGTAGGTTGAATAGCAGCAGGGTAGCCAGGCCATTCATCTGTCTGAATACGATGGAAGGGCTGCTGGTGCTCTGAGTAGGGGACGCGCTGAGAGTAGACTGAGGGATTCAACTGAGCCTGTGTTTGCGTTTGGCCTCCTCCACCCTCGTGGATCACCGGGATGGGGATGTAACCTGCTTGAAGACTAGTGCTGCTGGGCCGTGGAGGTTGGTGATGTGGGAAAGTGTAAACCTTGAAAGTACATGAAATTCAAACATTTATTTTCATTGAAAACTCAACTCATAATACTTTACAGCAGGCATAGCTATGTTTTTGTGTAGTATTCAAGTCCAACCTCTGCTGTTTGTGAAACTGGTGAGCTGGCTTTTCCAGGCTCAGTGGAGCAGCTGTCTGAAGGCCCGTGTAACGGTGATCTAGGCCTGCAGTGGAGCCCGGGCGTGGGGGAAGGTGTCCGCCCGTCTGTCCGGATATTCTGTGCAGTGCTTGGCTGGATGTAGGAATAACATGGGTGCTGTTGCTGCCTCAGTTCTGCGCCCTCGTGGAAGACTGGGATAGGAACATAACCTGGACGCAGAATGGGGTGCTTCATCTCCCTCACAAAGGTCTTCTGTGTCTCCTGAGGGCTTGGTTCTGGTGGTATGTTGGGTCCATTTGCTGACACTTCTCTGACCTGAAACACAGCCAGTAGTATATTAATGTGATTTTAATTGTTGAATCTCCACTAATCATGTCTATACAACAAGGAATATCAAGAATCAATAACTAAATAAAACTGCTCTAAGCACTTTTTAACATTTTAATTACCAATATTTTAGGCAACGTTGATTTTGGTTCCTTTATATTAAAGTTCAACAATTTAACCACAAAAAATGTTAGACATAATTAGTGAGAATATCAATGTCATTTTCAGTAAATACTACAAACTTGATTGACATTATGATCCCCAATTTGTCAATTTCCCGGAGGGAACCTCCCAAAGGGATTAGTACTCTGTCTGTCTGTCCAAATCTTCAGCAGCTATTAATTAATATTAGATATTTTGCAAAGTGATTGGCTTATTCTGAGCAATTAGAAGTTGAAATCTATTAAAACTAATAAAATAGTTGAGTGAAGTTATTCTTGCTTATAGCTGAATAAAAAAAGTTTTACTACTATCTAGTGAATTGCATACGTACTAACTCCTCCACTAAGAGATTAACATTTAAATTAAGTGCATTGAAAGCTCTGTACAAATGAACCTTCATAAGTTCAGCCACTCAGTTGCTTTTCAAACCATGGAGATATTTTTAATAGGAAAGTGTTCTCCGTCCTGAGATGATTGCAAAGGGCATAGGTCAAAATGTGACATTTCCACAGGGGCATGCCAAAAGTATCACCTCATTGAGTATTTGATAAATGAAATGAACTGCTGATTACTGTGGACACATTTCCAGTCAGACAATCGCTGTGTTTGTGTTTAATATTTTGCTCCTGAATCGGATTGACATCATTCACCTGGCTTGGATTTCCTGACTTATCCCCCTCGCAATAGCTTGGCACACCCTTTAAACTTGTCAACATGTTATTAGCTGTCATACAGAGAGAGAGAACTCATTTGCTCTGCTGTTTGAGAAACGTCTCGAAGACGAAAGAGCCGATATGTGAATTATTTTTAAAGACACTTTTCATGAATTATGGACTAAATTTCCTCTTTGAGTTCACACCTGTTCTGGTCTACTCTTAAGTCTTAAGAACATAAATAATCTCAGAATACATTTGAATGCATACAACACTAATAGTCACACTAAAAGTGTGTCCTTATTGGGGACTTAGTAATGCAAGAAAATAATGATGATATCACACGAGATAAAATGTTGGCATTATCAACACACTCCTCCATGTCAGACAATGAGAACAATGTTTTAAATTTCCATTAGCCAAGGAAAAAGAAAAGCTATTTTTCATTATTCTCGTGGTGTAACAAGTGACTCGACACCTGCCAATGACAGCTATGGAGGAGTACAAGCAACAGGTCTAATGATAAGTTGTCAATGATAAATCTGAAAAGTGACCAAAGCTCAAAGCCTACAGAAGAAAAACTGCACTTATATGTAAGCCAGTGCATTCTGCCCTCCAAGACAAAAGTTAGGAAATAGCTGTGAACGACCCTTTGCCCTCTGCCATTTCAGTATGGGACACTGCAAGCTGCCAGCACCATTGCACCAATTTTATCCCCTGACAGCTGTGTCTTTCTAGCAGATTCTTCGGGACACTAACTTTGGACAACAGTGTCTGTCTCTGAGACGAAAGATCACCAACTGGCAGCTTCACTTCACTCAGCCCACGGCTTTTCTCTGCAGACCTGCAACGTTTCCACCACATGCATTAAATCCAGCTACATGCAGGACACACACACACAGGCCGAAGTGAACTGCAACAGCCTCGATCCTTGTAAGGGAAAAAGTTTAATAGGACGTCGCAGTGTTTCCCAGCATGAAAGCGACGTTATTAAAACACTTGAAGGCTTTACATGCTGCAGGGTGAGTCATCGGGTAATAATAGTGTTAGATCATGACACGGGAACATAACGGGGTTGATCACCCGTTATAATAGGCTTATGAGCTGTCTGTGAGGGGGAGGAGACGGTGCCAAACAAGGCCTACAGTCAACAACATTCATATGTAACAGTGATGTAGCTCAACGCTTTAGCCGAGCATGAACATATAGGCGCCGCGGCTCGACGCGAAAATCCGCCGACGAAGAAGAGTTGAGCCGCCGTTAAACCAACTTTTATCTATTACCTTTTTCGTGTCGTGCCTCGGGTCGTTCCAGGTTGTCGTGCGGTTGTTGTGATCCACGAAGAAGGGCCATCCAGTCTGCGGGTCGATCTTGACCTCCCATCCGAGCGGGAGAGGCTCGTTGTCGTTGCTGGCCATGGTCAGTATCGGTGACTGCGTCTTCACGCCGTTCATGTTGCTGCCGCCCGTCGAGCACTGTAACATTTCATACGGGGCGACGGACGCTTTAAAGATGCCTTCAAGTGACGTGGAAAAGTGGGCTGGAAGTTTCTCGAAATAGCAGGGTTAATGTTGGGGGGGCGGACGGCGCTGGATAACGGTGGCATGGGTGCCCAAGCCCGCTGTGTCGCAGACCCCCCCACCCCCCCAACATGGACACATAGTAGACCTCTGATCTGTGGTGCATGTTCAGCCCTATGGTTCAGCCCCAGTCAGGAGGGTTTGTTTTCTCTGTTGCAGCTGTGCACAAAGTGTTTCGATCATATTCTGACTGGGAAATCCTCATATTCCTGGGATTTCCTGGACCCCCCTGCTGATCTTGGACCCCATCCTGACAATAGTTCTCTGTGTGTTAGACAAGGGAATCCCAAAGCTTTTCCACAATAAAAGGCTCCCCAAATAGATGTGCCCAGACTCCCACATGAGAAATCTTGTTCAAGGGAACTCAGTCTGGGTTTTGCTATGATTTGGTCCACAATTACGTAACCGTGGTGGTGTGATACAGTGTGGGCACAGTGATACCTCTGATGACAGATCCTCCTTAATCTTACTCCAATCCAGCCTCATACTAGGAGGGAAATACTCAAAGGCTCACCCTCACTTGGCTTCAGACTGTCTGGAACCATCACATGGATTTGTAGAGATGCTCAAATACAGTCTGGACATTGCAGTTGAAGACAATTGATTTCTGTATTTTAGACACCTTAAAAGTGTGAGAAGATTTACAATAAAATCTGGATTATATAGCTTGTAGATTGTTTGTGAACAGCATAGACTTTATCTTTTAAAAGTCACTTATAGGTAGGTGATTATTGAGGGATAAGTCAGTTCCATAAATACTTTTCAATGATCATTATTATAAGATATTTTAAATATGTCATTATATTTTTGTGATACAATATAAGAAGTACAAATGAATTATAGGGTGATTAAATCATTCTACTCAAGCCCCTCTCTTGGATCCCAATATGTGTTAACTAACGGCTAATGGAATTTCTTGTTGTGAAAAAGTTTCTCAATTCCACATTGTTCAATTGTATGTGCTGCAATAATTGGTGCCTTTAGTCAGTGGAGTCATTAATACAGTGATAAATCACATTGACAAATGATTATCAGAGTCCTTCATTCAGCGATGATGTTTGCATTTCCAGAATATTGACATGCTAAGACCAATATCATAGATCTGCCTTTTGCAAGCCTATCAGCCAGCAGTGAATGGGTATATATCATGTAACCTCACACAAACTGTTCTACCTTGACCCCTCTCTGAGATGGCAAAAGAGAATAAAGGCCTCAGTATTGCTCAATACAAACTGGAATTTGGGAGTAGTGATTGGAGAGAACCCTTCCATGTTTTTGATAAATAACACTGTTGCTATTTCACAATGACACAGGAGAAATCATATTTACTGGACCTTTAATAAAATTACTGCAAAATAAAAGCATCTGCCAAAAACCCAGTAAACCCACGAGCGAAAAAAATGGAAAATCCCAGTCTTTGGCGCCCCCCAGTGCTATTAACAAACAAACAAAAAAAGATATTAATGCATTTTTCCAGGGGTATCACAGCATTCTCTGTTGTGAGTATAAATTCAGCAGCCTCATGTTTCAGCTGTATTCATCCACATACTCTTTTATATGTTATGTTTATGGGCATCTCGTAGTATTTATTTCATTTTGCTTTTTATTGACGATCATCGTTGCTGTAGTTTTAATTCTAGTTGACATTTAGTTAATGGTGGAAAGTGACAAGAGGTAAGAGAAGTGACATGTGACAGTTCAGGTCTATTTTCACACTAGATTTATCAATTTGACTAACTTGGTGGTGCCCATCAGTCACTATAACAAAACAATGATGTAGTTTTCAAATTTGATTTGTTGCCGAAAACAAACAAACAAAATTCCTCCACCTCCCTCAGCCTTTGAAAAAAATCTCATTGTGGCTTGTTTAAACAAATAATTTGTTTTCATTCATGAATAAAAGTGTTATAGATAACCCTTATTCTCACTGGAGCCTTAACGCTGACACTTGAGCTCATATTCCAGAAAAGTCTCCAGAGCTCGAGCAACATCCGTGAGCTGTCCAATACCGGTGATTAAAACAAGCGTACCCTTGTACTCCACTTCAAAATAAAAGTCTCTTACGCAAATTACTTTCAGACTTTGCCTAATGTAATTAAGAATACTGAATGTTTCGCTATTTGGGTTTTTATATTTATTGACTAATTAACTATTTACATGGAGAAGCATAGCTGTCGTTAAGGAATGTGTAGTTTTCACGGTTGAAACAGAAAAAATAGTGTCTTTCATTACTTCGCACAGCTCCTCGCAACTACGCACACTCTCTGGACTCCAGAGTGACGTACGTCCTGGCGCCCGGTCAGCTAGCTTCTATGCTAGTTAGCTAGTTGTTGTAGTTAACCGCGTACACAGGAGTCGGTTAACGTTAGCTAACTAGCAAGTAACTAACGCTTTCTGCCCTAGTGACTGTTAGCATCGGCCATGGACGACGAAAGCCACCCCAAAACCTTGTAAGTAATTATGGTGTTTGACAGTAGCGTTAGGTATCGTTAGCGAAGCCGGTGGCTAACGTAGCTAACGTTAGTTACCCGCAGTCCACGCAAACCTGGTGTATACAGACAGACAACATAAACATGTAGTGCTCCACTAACATCAGGCTAGTTAGCGTAAGGTTAACTCAAGAAAAACAATCTCATTTCATACGTGTGTGAAATTAGTAAGCGTCAACAGCGTAACTGTCTATCATTAGCCGTTAATGACGCTAGCTTTTACTGTAAGTCACCCAGGCTAATGTAAATAACGCCGTTTCATTAACTTACCATTACCGATCATAAGGAAACGTTAATACCCTAATTAAGCCGTTTGTGTGTCACTGACATTACCACCTCATCGTTACGTGGAGTAAAGTGTAACAGCTTTCATAAAATTAACCTCTTCTTTCCCCTCCAGGTATGTGGGAAACCTGTCCAGGGATGTAACAGAAATTTTGATTCTGCAACTCTTCACCCAGATAGGACCTTGCAAAAGTTGTAAAATGATCACAGAGGTAAGCAGCCAGGATTGTCCAGGTAGTCCTCTTCTTTTCATGACCCCTGTCCTGTCATTCACACTGGGGGTGACCACACCCCACAGTTCACCTAATTATGAAGAACTTTAACTTAAAGTAATAATGATTTCATTTGTTTTCTTACATTGATGTTACTGTCACAGTTATCTATAAAATTTTGTAACCAACCTTTTGAACTATATTTGACTTGCAGCATACAAGCAATGACCCCTATTGCTTTGTGGAGTTCTTTGAACACAGAGATGCTGCTGCAGCCCTTGCAGCCATGAACGGGCGGAAGATTTTAGGAAAGGTATGACAATTTGACTGGTCTGAACTTAAAAGTGAGGTTAGGTAGCTGCAATGATTCTGAATTTCTTCTTTGTTGTGTAGAAAATACTAAATTTCTCAGGTTCTTATGAAGTCAGGTCATCAGTTTTAAATGTTTTCTGTGAACTCACTGCTTTCAGGAGGTCAAAGTAAATTGGGCCACCACTCCCAGTAGCCAGAAGAAAGACACATCCAGTAAGTGTTCATCTATTGATTTTCTAATTTGCTGAAATCAAAGTTTACTGGTGAATAGTAAATGGTTTCTTTCCTTTGTTTGCTTGTCTCTTGTGTCTTTGCTCTAGATCACTTCCATGTTTTTGTGGGTGATTTGAGCCCTGAGATTACCACTGAGGATGTCAAGGCTGCATTTGCACCTTTTGGGAAAATCTCGTAAGTTTTCACCTTAAAGGGCATTTCTTTTTATGTGCAGTACAATAATTTGGATGCAACGATGCAAGCATATTGATTTCTCTAAAGTTGGACAAGCATTGTAATCATCCTTTGTAAGTTTATGTTCTGAAACAACCATCTATGACCATGTTTACATGCATACCACATAGGTATTGATTTTAACAGAAAAAAATAATAGGAAAATTATGAAAAAGAATGTGTGGATTTTGATAAGAAACACTGATCTACAAGGGCTGACATCCTGACAGAAAAGGAGGAATGACATGCAAGAAAGGGGGTATGTTGCAGTTCATGATCAGCCCCTTAACCCCTGACCCGAAGCCTAAAATGTCCACACAAAATAATTCGTTATCCTTTGAATATATAAATAAATTTAAATAAAGCTTAGCCAGTTACACACAAGAATGAATTGAGAAGGAGACTCAAACTGCACAGGGGAAACAAAAGCTTGCATTACACAATGAGGCCTAGACTGCTGATAGAGTATCTGTACTGATGGATGGAACTATTTTTGATTGTCTAGTACTATATCACAACTTCTTTGAGACAAACAAATTATTTGGTAGACAGACTGATAGCTGAACTGTTTTTAGGAATTTTATGGTTTTACTTTGAATGTATTCTGCTAAAAGATAACAGGAACAAAGATTGAAAACTGATGTTACCTGTTGAGAGAGGCGGTGTTTAGAATTTCATAGAAATGGCTAGTGTTCAGGAGAAGAAGCTTCATTTTGTTCCATCTTGATGTATTCTTTCTTAACATCACATTTAAACTAAACTACACCCATGCATGTAAACATAGTTGATGATGGGCCAACATAATTTTTAGTAACACATGAAAGTAATCAGAATTGAGTGAACCTCTTATCGTCATATGTTATGCTTTGTTTTTAAACACCTTTAACAGATTGGAACAGCCTCATTTAAATTATTAATTACCAACACAGTTCTTGTAAGTTGTTTAGTGCTTTATTGCAGTTACTTACTTGTGGTCTCTGTATTGTGTCTCTCTGTTTTTATGACTGAAGTGTCAGCTTTTAGCCTACTTTTGCTTTTCTTTACATATTTAGGGTGTGGTAAGTAAACTATATGTCAGATAAATGTAAGCTGTGTGTATGAACCTGAACAGCTTTTAGTTGTGGGTCACAGTGAAGTAATAGCACTTTGGTTATTTTACAGAAATGCTCATAGGATTGGACAGGAGCTTGAAGGCTAACAGCAAGGAACTGTGCACTCTGGAGACTCAGATGTAGTTTTTTTTTCTCTATTTATTCCATTCTTTCCATATGTCTTTATTTGTAGATGCTATGTGTTAACATGATCTAGCTTAGATTAACAAATTCAAATACTCAATGTATTCCTCTAAATCTATGTTTAAATTGTCTCATTTTGATTTGCATAGTGTTGTTTGTAGTGCAATGATCCTCTTCCAAAATTTCTGAAAATGTCAATTTCTCAAAATTTGCAGCTCCCCAAACTCCATACTCCATATTGGTGGTAAAGAATTGACCAGGAAAAATAAAGAAATCTGTTAACAGGCCATGTATGCCTTTTAATTCCTTTTTTCTCTTTTGATATTTTCTATATATTTCTATTTGTAGGAAGAGCACCAACAGCAGATTTTAAGAATGCATGGTAATCCATATAATCTGTTCCTTTTGTGATTTAAACCAGTAGCCTACTATTGAGAAGACTGAACAAGAAGTGGTGCTCTAGTGGCAAGGATCCATTAATAGATCTGAAATTATTTAAAAACACTACTGTAGGCTGCATGTATTTGTACTTGTTTTTTTGTTTTCAAGTGTTGCTTTGAAGTTATATTATGAGTCAGTGCTCAGTACAAGGTCATGATAGCTAATGTACATTAATGTAGGAAAGTGTAGTGGATTCACAGTTCAGTGTGTTTTGCGTGGTTCCTTTTAGTTTAAAGTAAATAAAGAGGAAAGTGTGCTGAAGTTTTTTTCACGTTTCCCTCCAGGGATGCTCGTGTTGTGAAGGACATGACGACAGGCAAATCAAAGGGGTATGGATTTGTGTCCTTCTACAACAAACTGGTAAGGCTCCAGTGCAAGAACACAGACTGAAGGTTATTTCTATTTTCTGTTTATTATCCTACTTTAATGCATTTACAGTAATTAAAATATAATTAATCATAGTTAAACCCATAGTCACACCGTGTAAATAATCTAACTTTGTTTACCATCACCGGCTCCAATATTTCTTAGATTAAAAATAGATAGATATAGTTTATTCATCCCAAATTGGGAAGTTGTTGAAAAACAGTAACGTATGTTTTAAGCACTGATTGTGGTCCCTAATTAACTTTACAGATTCAGCAAATCCAGATGGTTAACTTGATTTGAATTGGATTTATAGGATGCAGAGAATGCCATCATTAACATGGGGGGACAGTGGCTTGGAGGACGCCAAATCAGGACCAACTGGGCAACACGTAAACCACCAGCTCCAAAGAGTGCCCAGGACAGTAAGTTTTAAAGGCTCTGCACATCCACTGTACACCCACTGAGAGGATTTTACTATTTGGATTGATTGTGCTTCTCAGTGCAGTCAAACAAAACTTCTTACCTATTTCTATGTGGAATAGGGTGAGAAATAGCTTCTCATCATAAATGGGACCCCCTCCTTTGCACACTACACTACTTGCAAAATTACTAGGCTCTCCAATGTCCAGTCAGTTTGAGGGAGCAATAGACCTCTCTTTCAAGAAATGTAATTTCTTTATATTCTTGTTTGATAACTGGATAACTAGCAGGAAGGGAGTGATGCTGTTGGCTGTAGCCAGTGTTAGGACAGTGACAGAGGTTAATAACTGTAAAACATAAGATAAAACACTGTAATCTACAGCTTTGTGGACTGCTGTCGTTAACACACTAGCCATCAGGGTTGTGCAGATTGTGTTGGACATCTTTCTCACTCTCCTGTTAGCTTTGTTGCAGCTGCCAGAGTGGGACAAATTACACCTTATTATCGTAGATGCATGAAGTCTGGTGGCCTCATGCAATGCCCAGCATAGTTCAGCCTAGAGGTCAGATCAGCCACAAATGTTGTCTGTTTGTATTTTAGATGGCTCAAAGCATCTGAGGTTCGATGATGTGGTGACACAGTCCAGTCCACAGAACTGTACTGTGTACTGTGGAGGGATCCAGTCTGGACTATCAGGCAAGTGCTCTAAAGATGCTTTGTTACAGCCTGTAGTGACATTGCAACAGTAGTCTTATTACTTACCCTACGCTTTCCTCAAAAAGAACTAAGCACATTAACATGTTTTCTTTTTGATTCTTTCAGAACACCTAATGCGACAGACCTTCTCACCATTTGGACAAATAATGGAAATCAGAGTTTTCCCAGAGAAAGGATACTCCTTCATCAGGTAGTGCCTCAGTCCACTGCAGCCTTTGGCCTCTAGATGTCAACACAAGCACATTGACATTGCATATGACTCAATTAGTCAATAACTGACTCAGCGTCAGTGGCCTTTTCTGTTATGTTTGTCTTCACCTCACTGCTATTATGAAGGACCAGTTAGCGCAGAGTCTTCATTATTGTTTATTTTCTGATAGAGATTTTGTTTAATAAATTTGATTGCTAAGATGCTGTTTTCCCTTTAAGGTTTTCCTCCCATGACAGTGCTGCCCATGCCATTGTTTCAGTAAATGGCACAGCCATTGAAGGACACATAGTGAAGTGCTTCTGGGGCAAAGAATCTCCTGACATGGCAAAAAATCCACAGCAGGTATGAAAAACATCACTGATGATAAAGCTGTTTTACTTTTAAAAAAGTGTATTTTTATGGGCATTTGTATGCTTTCTTAGAGAGGAGCCTTACTTTTTAGACAAAACTATGAAATATAAAATTATCCTGACTGAACATAAAGTTAAAATGTAATGGCGCATATTCACTTTCTTCCTCTCTGTTGGTGTCATTCAGGTTGAGTACAGTCAGTGGGGACAATGGAACCAACTCTATGGGAATCCACAGCAGCAGTATGGGCAGTATGTGACCAATGGGTGGCAAGTTCCCTCCTACAGTATGTACGGTCAGACGTGGAACCAGCAAGGATTTGGAGTAGAGTGAGTTTTACTCAATAGTGTGTATTTTTCTATGACCAAATTGTTATGGGCCTGAAGACTCCTGGTAACTGGTAACTTAACCACTCTCTAACACTTTCTATAAGATAAAAAATTAGATATGTTCCGATTGCCAGGGGAGTATCGATATATTTTGTAACCCACTGAACTTTGTAAGCAGTGACCACAATCATACCACAACCTGAATTCCAAAAAAGTTGGGACAATGTGAAAAACAGAAATAAAAATAGAATGCAATCATTTGTAAATGAACTGTGTTTACTGGCAGTGTCTGAGTCTTTCCAGGATGAACCTTTCCCAATCATGATACTATCACCTGTTACCAGTGAACCTGTTTACCTGTGGAATGATTCAAACAGGTGTTTTTGGATCAGTCCGCAACTTTCACAGTCTTTTGTTGATCCTGTCCCAACTTGTTTGAAACATGTTGCTGCCATCAAATTCAGAATAAGCAGATATTTACAAAAATCAATGAAATTGATGAGGTCAAACATTATATATATTGTCTTTGTGCTTATTTCTGTTGAGGATATGCCAAAAAAGTTTAGCAAATTATCACACTCTGTTTTACTATGTTTTAAACAGTGTCCTTACTTTTTTGGAATCAGAGTTGTAACTGGATGTTTGTGGTATCTTTGCAGGCAATCCCAGTCACCGGCCTGGATGGGAGGCTTTGGATCTCCGTCTGCCCAGGCTGCAGCCCCAACTGGTCCAGTCATGTCCAACCTGGCTAACTTCAGCATGGCTGGCTACCAAACACAGTGAGCCAGCCCTGATCTAAGTGTAGTACCAAGGGGGTTTTGTCAACCCTTTTAGACCACACAGCACTCTTTCATCTGGACAGCTGCTGTGGTAGAAGAAGGGCAGGGGCCATATTCACAAAGCCTTTGTAGCTAATAATAGTTGCTCTTAAACAACAAATTTAACAATTATATATCATATTGTGACATTTCACTCAGAACTTTTTAAAAGTTTAATTGGTAATAATTCGTAGTTCTTTTATGGAAAGTGCTCTTGGACTTCTGAAGTAAAACCAAACCAATCGTAGATGTGTAAGAACAAGCCAACCCTTCAGATATTTGGCCCTATGAAAACCTTACTCAGTATGAGATGAGGATTTGCAGCATTAGGATGTTTGTTGGACAGCAATCTTAACAGAGACCATTGGATGCCATTCCTCTTATCACACACTGAGTAAGTTGACCAACGAGTCCAACAATCAAGAAGTCAATGTAGTCCTTCAAAATGAATTGTTGCCCTCCCACATTCAAAATTTGGGCAAATGTTTGTATGTATCTGAATTTCGTGAAATGTACACAAAGAAACATAACAGCTTAGTTATTTTAGTGAAGCTAAAAGCACACTTATGCCACGCAGTCATGTTTCTGCAGCAGCTCACTGGAACATGACACAAGGATTAAAATTGGCTACAGTAACAAGGAGTATGGCAGAGTATGGTGTCAGAAGCGCATTGACAGTGTTTGTGTAATTACTATCACTGCCCGAAGGGGGAGACAAAAGTTCTGCATTGCAGGTTTTATTATTTGATTATTAAACTAGTGATACCTTCTCTCAGTTTGCCAATATCTTTACCTCTGCCAAGGAGGTTATGTTATTGCCGACGTTGGTTTGTTTGTTTGTTTGTTTGTCTGTTTGTTTGCAACATAATTCAAAAAGTGATGGACAGATGATTTGATGACATTTTCAGGAAATGTCCTTTCAGCGACAAGGAACAAATAATTACATTTTGGAGGTGATCCAGAAAACCGCCATTATAGAAATGTTGATTTTCGGGGATAACTATTAAACTAAAAATGATATCAATGTGATTCCAATTGCTAAGGATATGTTTTCATGGTCCAGGAATCCATTGAAATAGATAAATCAAAGGTAGGACTGATATTTTGGGGTGTAAGTCACAATAGGCTGGGGGAACTGTGTTGCTTGGCGGAGGTCTGCGCTCTCCGAGTGCTTTTCTAGTTTTTAATATTACAGTTAAAAAATGTATGTGCAGACTTGTTTTTAAAATGGCATACAGTGATGACAGTGTTCTACAGATCCAACAAGTATGATTGATCACCATGAATTAGAGCTACAAACTTCACTGAGCCACAAGACTGAACCAACCTGCTAAATGTTGGTTTGGGCTTAGCTTCAGCTCATAGCTAGGTATTCAGTCCTATTTTGATATATTAATGAGAAGTGCTTTGTGAATAGAGGCCCCCGGAATGGTAGTTTACCTTTCCAGTATATGTGAAGCAACTATTTGTATAAACAACTGTGGCTTTAAAGGAGATTTAAGCGGGGTGTGGTATCTTTTGGGTAAATTTTGTGTACAAAGAAAATTTCACCTAAACAGCTCTTAAAGCAAAAAAGGTTTTTCATGTTTTGTATCAGAATGATCAGCATGTTCTTTGCAGATTTTCGATGGACTAGTTAAACCTTAATGTAGCCTAGATTGGACTGGTTTATAATCCTGTGTCTCAAAGGAAAGGCTATAGCACATGCTCACTATATAAAGAAAATATTGTAAAAACAGCTTAACCCCCAAACTTTGTAAAGATAACTGTGTGCTGATTCTGGGGCTGGTTTCCTAGAAAAATATTGAATCTTAAATATTTTTTTCTTTCTTCCTCTTGATAACCTCAATTAATTTAAAGTCATTCTGTCTAATGTCTTTGAGAGATGTGCAAAGAACCCTAGGCTCAATTTAGCACCAAACCAGCCCCTGATCATATTGCATCATTTCAGGAGTTTTATCATCATTTGAAATGCTGTAATTTAGTCACCCACTTGTGTAAAGACAAATTGTCCAATGTTTTAGGCTTACTGTAATTTGGGATTGTTTAATTTTTTGTTTATTCCACTGAAAGTGGAAGGTCTCCTAAATATGTCATTGGTTTGTCAGGGCAGAGGGCACCTTTTCTGCCCCTTAATGCATTCTGAATTTTCTCAGTATTTGCAGATTATTTTCATATATTCCTGGTGAAATTTTTCTGGCAAATTGTGACAAGAGGATTTTCTCTAGGATCCTGCCATTTGGATTTTGTTTGCATATGTGCCATTCTGTACAGTATATTACACTCCTTGTAAGCTCACACTCATTTTTCTGGTGTACTAGCCAACAAACGATAATGTTTTTGTTTGTTTATTTGAGCTGGGGGGGGTAGTCATGTAACAAAACAGGGTCCTGTTGGCTGAGAGTGTAAATATATAAACCTTGATCACAAACCTTCATGAAACTTAAGACGTAATGTAAATACTGTAGGTAGAATGTAATGAAATGAAATGCCATCATTAAATTTCAGCAATATAATTTATGAATAAGCCTTAATTGATGTGTCAGTAAATTCAACATGCATCACAGATCTAAATTCTTTTCCACTGTGGATTTTCCCATTTTTATGTTTGTGTGCCATTTTCAGGAAGTAGCAGGAAGCGGGTGATGTTTCAGCTTGAACTGCACACTTATGACATGTAATATATTTGTTGCTTAAAATATTGAATGTAATGGCAATTTGCTTTTATGACAATAATACATTTAAGTTGAACAACAGAAGTGATGTTTAATAATAAAGGATGAAATCAGTGGAAAAGTCACTTCAAATAAAGAAACATTTGAACCTGCTTGTTCGGTACATTTTATTAGACACTAACCAGTTGTGCTTTACATAGAAGTTCTCACAGCAAAGCATAAAGTCATTGTAAAATGTCTTTTCAATACTTCTACCAGACACAGTAAATGACATAGATACCAATTATTAAACTGAGGTTCTGTAATTTGTACCATCTGAATGTTAAATACTCTAGACAGCATCTATTTTCTATACATTTGCTCAAAAGCCTTTTAACCATTTTTGTTTGCAATAACATTGGGAATTCTGAAACCTGAATTATGACAACCAGATTTTTTAAAGGCCACTGGAATAATATGTCCTAGAGTCCAATTTGTATTAAAAGGAAAACGAGATTTTAGCAGCTCAGGAGGTGGACAAAAGTGATGAATAATTATTGAACCACATACTGCATTTAAATGAATAAATAATCTATTAGGGAATTATTTTGTAGGTACTTCTCACTAAACAAGTCAAGAGGCTTATAGCTTTACAGCAACTGTTATAGAACATGGAGCATTCATAAACATCCAATGACTAAAGCAGCTGCATAATATTGGATTATATTTTATAACTCCATTTTTCTAACCTACTGTTAAAATTAATTTATATTGCACAACACAAATAATATGTAAACTTACATTCAGGTCTCATCTACAGCATATTTGGTATATATCTGAGCATAAAACTTGAACCAGTTTATTATATTAGCTCTAGTGCGGTCACCTAGTAAGCAAAGAATTTCAAAAATGTACTGTTTATACAGTATTTACATATTTGCGTGAAATGACTACTTAAGAGCAGCTGAAGCAGTGTTGAATATTGCCATGTTATACTTTGTGTAGATTATTGTGGATCTGACTGCCTTGTTGTCATTTTCAACCTGAAGTATCCTTTCATTGAACAAACTACGAACATTGGAAAACTGTGAAGCACACAATTTTGCTGGCGTGTTACCTCACATGTCTGCTGACTTCCAGATAACCCATGACTATGTTTCTCAGAGTTTAATCACATGCGGCAGTCTTGTGTGGAGTTGGTGCGAACTGCCGATCTCCTTGATGACATCTGAGCCTTCGTCCCTCTGTCCACACAAACCAGGATGCTTCCATCTGAGGCAGCTTCACCACTCTGGACAGGGGTAATCGAAAATGAGACATTTTCTACTTGTAAGAATGAAACTAAGAAAATGCTGTTTAGTCTTTCATTTAAAAATGTATTTGATGCATACTCTGAGGCTTAAGAATATCGTTAACCAATTTCCATACTTACATCATTATTGGTCAGTTTTCCTGCTGTTTCCATCCCTTTAGCATTGTCTTCCAATCCCAGTTTCTGCATAATCAGCTCTATCCTGGATGTGATGCCTTCCACAGAGCTTTCAAGGTGGAGAACTTGTCTGGCCAGTCTTTCATGGTGAGAGAAAGGTAATTCCGTTTTTGATCAGCGACCATCGTTATTAAATTAGATTCTTTTGACGAGATGATTTGAGACATTTCATGGATTAAATGTAAAAACATTCCCACCTTATAAACTGTTCCCGATCCACTGCACTGGAGTGGTTCTTCTGTTCATTGGATGTTATAGGAGGTTTCTCCAGTATTTCTTTCCCATAATTAATTCCAAGATTGTTGAGTTCAGCGCAGAGAGCATCCTGAAGACAAATGGGATAACCGTCATGAAATACATGTGTTTTATTTTCAAGCTGAATGAGAAACTAGTCAAATTAAAGCGTAAAAGCGTCATGAAGGTGTCACATTCATCTTGCAAATCAAATGCAGCTGTATAGACTATTACACAAACCCTTTTTTCCTCCAGCTCGATTTTCATCTTCTCTTGTTCGTCTTCATCTAGAATTTGATTCCCGTCACGGTCAAACCGTGAAAAGGCTGCAGAAATTTCATGATCAGCATGTCCCATCCTACGAGATCGTCAGAGCGGTGAGGGTTACATTTAACACTGAAGTTAGCATATGCTCTTCTTTTTAATATTTAGCCACTTACTCTTTCAGGGTTTCTCTGAAGTCCTTGAATTCAATTTCTCCAGATCCAGATCTTAGAGCTTTCTGAACATCTGATATTTTCTCCTTTTTCAGTTTCAGCTTCGTAAATGTCTTCATGTAGCTCTGAATCACAAGAGAACCTCATTTTGTTTGTACCTCTTTTAAAACTTCATTTATGAAAAATATAAAAACTATCCATATATATCTGTTTTTACGTGATTCTGATTGCCTTTACCTGTTTGATGATGTCAGTAATCTGTAGCTCATCTTTTTGAGATGAAAGCTCTTCCTTAACCTCAGAATATGTGTCATTTATGATGGCCAGAAACATGTTCTGAGGGACAGATACATGAAGAGATCATGAGGATGCTCATTTTTAAACTTTAAAATCAATCATTTTGTTTAGCAGCATGACTGACCAGTAGAACAAAGAAAACAAAGAAGACATAGGTGACAAAGTAGATTGGCCCAAGAACCCTGTTAGCACGGTCAATGGCATTGTAGTCAAAGTCTCCAAGAATAATCCTGAACTGTGTGAAGCTGCAGAAAAAGAAAAGGAAAATTGATTCATTAATGCTCAATCATCCTAACAAATATTTTCTGCTGAGTCATTGTTTTGAACGCCTCTTACATGCACTTGACAAATGTGCTGAAAGATTCAACCTCTGTCCCAAAGAGCAAATATCCAAGTTGAGCATAGGCAAAGAACACGATGAAGAACATGATGGCGAAGCCCAAGATGTCTTTCGCACATCGACCCAGTGTGGAGGACAGCTGAGTCATGGTCTTGTTAAAACTGATGTACTTGAAAACCTAAAGCACAAAAAGGAAAAGACACAAT
This sequence comes from Centropyge bicolor, assembly GCA_037975185.1. Lineage (NCBI taxonomy): Eukaryota > Metazoa > Chordata > Actinopteri > Pomacanthidae > Centropyge > Centropyge bicolor. The sequence goes on along the minus strand of JBBMOC010000007.1, from coordinate 9,865,781 downwards.
CTTTTGAATGAAGAACCAATTAATTGTAGTAAGTGATGTAAATGTGAAAGATGTCACTACATTACCTTGATCCATGCAAAGAACAAGTTCACTGCATTCATGTTGTTGTACTGCGTTTGCCAGAAGGCCAGAAATTCGAAATCAGCGTAGATATCAGGTTGTTCCAGCAGTTTGCCAAGCAAGTTGTCCACTTTGACAGTTCGGAAAATATTGAATACAATGGCAATGATGGCAAGCTGGGAAGGAGAATAATTTGACTCCTTTATGGCCAAGGACAATCAGAGGAAATGACATGTTTGAATCGAATAAAAATTACGTTTTCTTACCAATATGACAACAATATCCAGTATGTTCCAGATGCTTTTGAAATAGGAGCACTTGTGTATACGTAGCTCAAGAATCTCCTCCACGATATAATACAAGATGAATAAGCAGAAGACCATCTCGCAGCCGAGGATGAAGTAATCCCAGTGGGTAATGTATCGAATCAGTTTGACTGTCCTTATCTGGTAGGAAGGGATCGCTCCACCTGTCGCTGGGAATTCAACCACCAACCTAAAAGGAGGATAAAACTGGTCAGCCAATGGATGGGTACTAACCTGTGGGTAAAGATGCTCTTGGTAATTGTGTACCTTATGATGCAGAACATGTTGATGTTTGCGTTGTAAGTGGAGAAGTCGATGAAGACCGCTCTGGTTCCTCGATCAAGCCACAGGTTGTCCACCAGTTCCTTCAGTGTGACGGCACTCTCCTCTTTGGTCAGATTCAGGTCTTGATAGTATCCCGCTCCACTGTATGTGGTCAGCAAGCCCCAGTGAGAAGACCCTTTGATTTGTTTCTCTGTGTGGTAGGTCCAGCTGCAGAAGAAGAAGACAATTTTGCTGTAGTTCGCTAATCTACATAACCTAAAGTAACCCTGGAAGGAAAACAGTGCATGGCTTACGCAGTGCCATTGATGAGACCGAAGCTAAGATCGTCCTCCTTCTTCTCATTGTAAACATCAAAACATCCGATGATCTCATTTTGGAAGTCGCTGTGGACTTTGCAGGAGTTGTTCATGATCTTGATCTGCCTCATTCTGGGGACTCCCAGCAGCATGTTCTCGTAGTAGATGAAAGACCGGTCTCCGCTGTCCAGGGAATGGTTATTGTACCATCTAGTCCAGTAGAGGCCGTCCAGTAATGGGCCCTCGGCATACTGTTCATAGGAAGAGAGGATGGAAGCAGTGTGAATTGCACACAGAAGGTGTTTCATATGCTTGTTTCTCAGTGATTTCTCACTGTGATAAACAGGGTGGAAATTAATACAGAAGAAAACTCACAGTCCAGAAGTCGGCCATGGTGCTAATGGACTGAAACTTAACCCCACTTTCACCGGCTGTATTCACAAACAGGTCTGTCATGGCTTTAGTGTAGTAGTAGGTGCTGGAGCTGGTCATACCATATGTCACTGAAAGAAGACGTAATCACATTGTTATGGCCCAGTCATTGATTCCTATCTGGCTTTGCTCAGGCTAAATGTTGCTCTATTCAATGGGCCAAGATAAGGCAACTCAGAAGCAGACACGCAAGGCCTCATTGAAGACTTGTTTGGCTGCGTTTATGTGACTGCAGTCAAATAGAACCAGATTAGAGGCCGTAATTTGTTTGAAGAGAGAGCAGGGTGGCCTGACGCAAATAGCCTCATCAAACAATGTAAATCTAACCCAGACAAAGCAACAATGGATGCAGCCAAATGCTCTTATCGCTAAAAGGCAAGAGATGCCTATGTCCCTTTCACTCCTAATGGCTTTCAGGCAGAGGGATGGGAGGGCGTTTGGGAAGCTTTTGACGGTAAATCAACGGACAAAGGTGCCCTATACAGTAACATCAAAGTGATCGGCATTGCTAAAAACAAATAGTTGACTGAAATATACAAAAGTAGATATAAAGTACATCAATGCAGGAACACGGTATGCAATTAACTTCTTTCAAAATACACTAATGTGTTTAGTGTTTGTCAAATCCAGTGGCACATTTGAATTCTCTTTATCACTTTTTCACCTCATTTGGGATAACAGTATCTGGAAGTAATTTTCATGCTTGCACTTTGATCACAGCAGATTTCATAATATCATATAAATTCTGGAAAGTCTTTAAAATTAAGTTTAATTCAAATTTCACAACTTTTCTTAAAGTTTCTAAATGTTCAATGTACACATAAAACACTTTTCTGTGCATGAAGAAGTGCTAAGAATTACTTCAAATACTGTACTCCAAATACGGGTACTGAACATAATTTCTGACTTTATTTTTAAGCCTACAAGTGCCAGGAACAAATATTTTATGATATAAGTAGAATACTTACAGAGGCATATATCCACCAGGAACACCACATAGACCATTAACTCCCGTAACGTGGTTCGGACAAACAGTTCTCTGTCGTTTGAGGTGTTTTCAGTCAGTGTTGTGCCCCACAAGCCTAAAGAAAAAATACAATGTAAGATACAATTTATCGAGCACTTTCAGAAGGTGTGATGACTTTGACCCTGGGTTGAAATACAGTAGCAAAATAGTGATGTTACATTGAAGACCTAAATCAAAATTATAAGTAAGGTCTAGGTAAATTCAGCTGGATGGATTCCTACCTTTGATAAATGAGCAGCAGCCTCTTTGTTTCTTCACCAGGCTTTGGTCAGTGGACGACGGTTCCTCTGAGAATGGTCCGAGCGTGTCCAGTTTGTACACGCTGTCCATGGAGCCCTGGAAGAGAGGCTGGGGGTTGTAGATGGTGCTCACAGCTCTGGGCAGAGGCAGAGGGGAGCCACAGAAGCCCTGGTTCACCCAGGCCCCGTTGCCCACGCTGTCCATCTCGCTCACCACCTGTCCGGTCAGGTGGCTGTCGGCGCGGTTGTTCAGGCACTTCATGCTGGGAGACACCTGCGTTGGGACTGCTGATGTTTGGATCGGAGAGGGAAGTGAAGCAGAGCTGTGTCGTCAGGTTTTGAACACCTGCTGGAGAGATGATTATAAAGAGTGGATGACATCAGCTTTGTTGAGGGAGGAGCTGCCCAATGCTCTGCTGGAGCTTTTGTAGTCTTGAGATTGAAACAGAGTTAAAACCCATTGAGGTAATAAAATGGGAGGCGTTGTACTAACATGTCACTGGCACACTTGTATCCTGTTTTACATGGATGCACAGAAAGGTTTAACCAAATACTTTACTTTTGGTCAGTTATGTAATCTTAGCTCGGAACCAGTAAGAGCTCGAATCTTTATCCTGTCTCAAACTTGGGGATATTTTTAGATTTCATTGTTTCCAGGTGTCAGGAGAAAGAAACAAAATGAGTGTATCTCCTGACTCCCTCTCACAAACAACCTCCTTCAAACTGGCAGTGAGGAGCTGAAATTATTAAAATACCTACTGCAGATTTAAGGAACTTCATTCTCATATGTGGATCTCCTCAATACCACACACATTCATTTGCTTGAAATGTGTAGTAAGAGAGATCACCCCGCCTTGTTTGAAGGGTAAATAATTCAGCAGTTAAAAGACATTTTAATTTGTTTTGCCCTCTCAATTACTACCATGCTGAGCACATTGTTGTCACCATTGATTAACAACTCACCCAATAACGTGCTCCTATGGAGGAAATCAATTCATTGCATGTCGATTATGTTTTCTGCCACCAACTGTCGGCGGCTTGTGACTGAATTAATGAAGAGCATAATTGCAGTGTCACGGATGGGCTCCACCTCATTACCATTATGCACTTTTGACTCTTCAATGTATTCGTTTTTGACATGCCAACTGTCAGAAAGAGTTTATTAGGTATGCAAACAATCAACGTGGCATATGAATCACTGTGACCATCTGTATCAGTGTTCGGCACCTCGTCCAGCTGAATCTGACCCCTGTAATACTTATCACACAAGTATCTTAGTGGACTTAATTAAACATCAATGTTTGTTAAGCAGATTAATGAATACTTTAGTTATATTTAACTTTGTTGTCCATGATTTGATATATGAATTTGTCTCTATATTTATCTTCATATCTCTTCATATAAACCAAACAGACTGGAATATGAGATGACATAACAGCAATTCATTCCAAATAAAACCACCCAAATCAACTGCATAAGCATTATCAGCAGTTGGACAGTACAGTTAATGCACTACTGTAGATGTATTATTCTAAATGCAGATAGAGTTTGGGTCCAGCTATGGCTGTTCACGCTTGAGCGGCTCTGAACAGAGCGATTACACACAGCCATTACCACACAATAGAGTTTAATTTCTGCTCCCCCTCTGAAGCCGTGGCAGGATCTGGCACACAGGCTTCCTTAATTTGCTGTGGCTTGTGCCACCATTCAAACTTTTTCAAATGTGGAACAATCACTTTTCAGTGGCTGATGACTGCCATTTAAATCTGTAGCTGTGTAACTGTGTGACTCTTAACAATAGACAGTTAGTGGATCATATGGCATCCTGATTTATCTCTACTTACACTGGACTATAGTGTTGCAGAATTGAATTGCTTTAATACTTTTAAATCCAAAACGTGTTATTTTTATAGAGATTTTTTTATATAGACTAGTTAGATGATTGCACTTGCTCCCCTCAAAATGAGTCTATTTTAAATGTTTAGATTTTGGATCCTCACTGACGTAACACTGTCTTATCTCGGAGCACAGGAGCTCAGGACAAAAGGATGATTTATTCCCCAGGGTGCAGAGCGAGGCAGTGCAGCAGACATGACCTGCCATTAGTCCAGCTGAGAACTGGACACACACAGAACAAAGCATGCGCTGTAAATCAGAGGTTCTGTTAGATAATCCTTGTTTTAATAAAAGACAGTGAGATTATTGGGTTAAAATGCCAGAGATTTCTAATAATATCAGCAAGTTTTTATTGTAGTTATACAGCTATGCATTAAAATGTAATGGTGTGTAAATGTTCTATTTTGATTTTCAGTTTTTCAGGATTATATTCTGCAAATATAAATGTTTTTCAGGATGCAGAAGGAATTTTTTAAGGAATCAGTTATGTATATTTTAAATTTGTATAAACCAACTTAGTATTTAATTTAACGACATACAGTAGATTCCATTTTGCTGTAGCAATGTGAAAAAAAGTCTCATATTTTACCATCATGAATAAGTTATGACTGAATCTAATAGAGAAGATACAACAAGAGAAGCACTGTTACATACAAAATAGTTTTATTTTTGATCAAAAACTATAATTCAAACAAATAGAAGTCTGCATGTGAAAAATAACACCTATTTTTCAACTCTACAAACTGTTCTTACACTTTGACAAAATAGTTACATTTTGACTTAAACTATGCAACTAAGACCACAATGATTTTCTCAGAATCCATTGAACATTGCACAACATTTTAGGGCCATATCAAAATAACTGATACAATTACACCATTGTCTGTATCTTCAGTACAATCTAGTGGTCATCATAACGACACTACATTTCTTTCTTTGCTATACTTTGAACAGAAAGATGCTCAACATTGCTGGGTTTCCTAGCAAAAAAATAAAAATAGACTTCAAACTGAAATGGAAGCCTTTCTGATTGTCATACAAAAATAAATACAGAAAGAAAATAATGCAATACAAATGTATTTACTGTCTCCTAGATTAAAGGAAAAATGTTCACGTTGTTGCTCACGTGCAACAACATGAGTGATTGTCATGTGGCAGCAGGCTATGCGTGGACCTGATGGCCGTCAAACTGATATGAGAAGGACGAGTGGATGTAGTCCTGTCCAGTTGGAGAGTCGTACCTCATGAGGCACTGGTAGTTCTCAGGCTGCACGCAGTCGAACTGCAGGTCCAGCCACTGCCTGTGAGGAGTGTTGTGCCTCCTGGCATCTGTCAGGATCCGGTTTAGGGCCATGATGTAGCTGAGGGCCATCTGCAGAGTTTCATACTTGGACAGTTTTTTGTCCTGGCCCCACTGGGGGACCACTTTACGTAAGCGATCGAAGGCCGTGTTCAGACCCTGCATCCTCTTCCTCTCTCTGGCGTTGGCAGCCATCCGTCGCCTTGTGGCGGTCTCGTATTTCTCTGGGCTCTTGGAGTCCGGTTCTGAGGACTCTGATCCGGAGTCGGTGCAGCTGGGTCGACGAGACTTCATGATTTTTGACTGAAGAATCAAAATGGTGTATGTCCTCAGATCAGAAAGACTCAGGCAAAGGTCAGAAGAGACAGAACAGACTTATCAGAGAAGTTTCCAGTTTGAGCTTCAGGGTTCCTCAGAGGTCTCCTCAGTGCTACAGCCTGGCTGATGTTCAAGCTGTGTTTCCTTTGTGCTGAAATACTTCTTACTCCAGATAGTGGATAGCCTGAAGAGTCCAAGGCGTCTGTGATCCTGAAGACAGTGAGGGAGCAGCTTTTATAAGATGGAGCAGATGAACAGGTGGCAGCAGGTGGAGTCCCTGCCCTCTCCCCCATTCTCACTGTTGCTCATGGAGAAACACACCCATGTGCACTCATAAACACCCACACCCACTCTCAGCACACACACACACACACACACACACACGCATGCATATATACGCACACTCTACACGCACACACACACACACACACACACACACACACACACTCACACAAACAAAACCTTAATGAAATTCCAATTATCTTGGGCTGGGCTATCTGGCCGTGGCTTCACTCAGAGCCATGTGTCACAAACACCAAAAGTCTGCCATCTGGTAGCACAACTCACCACAGCTGATGGTGCAAACAAACTTTTAAAAGACTAATACTTATTTCACAGTTAACCTCACATTCCCACCAATTATATAAAATCACTAAAAACCTGCTTATTAATTATGAACGATTGGACTATTTACTGCAATATTATTACAGTCAAGTTTTAGCACATAAATAAAATGACATCAAATGTTGCTAATATAACAATAAAAGCACTAGTTTTATTTGTATCTCATTTAAAATTCTCTGTACTGTGTCAGAGAAAGGAATTCAAATTTTACTTATTTTATATGTAAGCACACACTATTACACAAAATTCTATCTATAGTTAATATTTTAAAGGTTCAAAAGTTTTCCCTTTTTCAAATGTAACATTTTGTTTGGAAATTTTAATAAATGTGTGACTCACTGTTATATTTAGCTGCTCTGTGATGCAGAAATAAATCTGTAGGTCCTGCAAATTAATGTCTAATTTATTCATAAATGGCTGTAAGTACATTAGGTTTAATGAAGTTACATAAGATGCCAAGTCCCCTTTCACTTCTCATGTAACTGTTCTCCATGTGATGATAATAACCATAATCTGAGATTAGCCCGAGGCAACAGAAGTGGAAGTGTGGCCTGTAACCTGAGGGATTTTAACAGCATATCAGGGGATTATGGCTCTCAAACAATATGGACCAAGATGGTGGACAGCATCACTGCACCATCTGAGATTTAGAGCGTGTGTGAACAGGTAGAATATGAAAATCTCTGAAAATCTCTAGAAATTAGTGTGTTAGCCTGAGATGGTGTTTGTCAGATCCGTGGTTTTAATGAATCACAGTATGTGGGATGCATTAACGTTCCTTATGTACTTGGGACCACATGAGAAATAAATAATTAATCTGTGTAGTGGTCCGAGAAAATGAGACTGACAGAATAATTTGTCTGTCTGTCCTTCCCCTCTGCCAACATTGAATTCTGTAATTCAGGAGGATGGATTTTAGCACGTTGAAACATACTCAAACCCACTGTTGACTGTCATTCAACTCTAACTGTACACTGCTTTTACTCCACTTTAAATTCAAAGGTACAATAGAATGAGATTGATTTCTTGCAAACTACAAACTACAGAATTTTAATACTTTATTAAAATTATTAAGTATTTAAATCTGATTCTAGTTTTAACTTGATCTACTACTTTTTGGAGAAAAATATTAATTAAATAATAATTTTTACTTCAGTACATTTGTCTGTTGGCTTTAGTTACTGTTGCATTGCAGATAATTAGGATTTTTACATAATGTAACATAATGAACTTATAAACTATGATACATTTCTATTAACCACCCAACAATATACAGTGTATTTGCATATTGATATTGATGCATGGATAATAATACATAAGAGTACATGATAATTTTCCGCTGTGAAAAGGAGCCATTCTGTATAATGAGTAAAAACACAGGACTTTTGTATACTGTTACAATATAGTATTGGTACTTTACTTAAATAAAGGATGTAAATATTTGGTCCACCTTTGCTGCTTTATTTTTTGTTGTCATCCTTTGTCAGGACGGACATGTAGCTCCTGTATTGACCAACTCAAAGCTTGGGTGTAGAGGCAGGTTATGAATGATTAATCACTGTCAGAGGCCGAGAATAATGCCTGTCTCTGGTATTGGGTCATGGACACAAGCTGATGCTGTCTGGTCATTTTGGGATGGACTGGTTAGCTGTGCAATTAGGCATATAATCCCATCTACCAGTTGGTTCATTGATTACAGATTGATGTAGTTTGCCAGCTGCTGCTTGTCTTGTCTGAGGGCCTCGTCTCAGACGTGGCCCGGCCCTTTCCGTGTCTTCCACCCTTTTTTTTCTTCTTCTTCTTTTTTTTAACAACCCCTCACGTGATTGGCTTGTCTGAGCACCGGTGGCTGAGCCCTGTCCTCTGTCAAAAGCCATATGTCACAACTGAGGAGTGACCCGTCTGCTCTGACAGAAACACACACCCTCATAAATACAGCTCTCCTTCTGGAGAAATGGAGATTAGGGCACAAAGCGTATGTTCCAGTAGAGAAGAAAGTGCAAGAAAGGATTCTCCCTTTCATGTGTAGTTTGACTTGATAAATCTCATTATCATCACAGTATTACTTTTAAAATGAGCAGTGTGGATAAGCTCATACTTATTTTAATGAGCATAGTGAGACACATTACAAGTGTGCTGATGCTTTTGGACTTCCGGACTTTTATTGCTGGTTTTGTAACAAACTTTGAAAATCTGGACTTAAAACATTTTTTGCAATTATTGTGTTGACACTGCAGTGATCAAGTGGAGTACACATAGAAAGCATGAAATGGGATTTGGCTTTTTTTTTTTTTTTCAAAAACAAAAGCAAAACAAAAAACAACTCATTCAAAGCCCACAGATCTTTACCACCAAGCAACACCAGCACCCAGTTAACAAGCAGGCCTGGCAGCTGGTCAAATGAGGCTCGCAGTATAATTAGGTCACGTAAGGTGAATGTAATTTTATGCCTATTTGAACTCTCTTCCCCTCTAATTGGACTAATTAGCAATGCTTAATTGGCTTCTAAGCTTTCCTATTTGTTTTGAATTTGGCCCCAGTTAAAGCTAATAGGGCTCTGATTACAGCAGAGTCAAAACAAGCTCTCAGCAGTGACAATAGAAATGTAATTCTAACCCACATTAATATCAGAGATTGCAGAGTAAACTACCCATTAACCTATTTTACATTTATTTTCTCATACATTCTACATAATATTCTGAAAAAGAGGATAGAACCTTTAGATATGAATGACTTTCATATCAAGTGTGACATACTGTAATACTGCAATTAGCATCTGTTTAAGTAAACATATCACTCAATTGAATAAATATAACTTTATTCTGAGAAGGACAAAACTATTTTACAATGTGCAACTTTACATCAGTTGAGTTTGTGCTTTCAAACTTTTCTTCAATACGTTTTCAGAAGGACTTGAATTGATCTGAATCAAAGTTCAATAATAACTTCTGCACAATACATTTGACCACAAAACAGAAATAAGAGACTTTTCCAATAGCTTTTAGTCTCGTGTGACTCATTCTTATGATGATACATCTCGAACTGTAGATACAATTGAGATAAATCTTTGTCAGTACAAAGACGATTTTTATTCACCTGAAAGCAAAACAAGATTCAAAGAAAATGTTTGTGTTTCAGCAACTAATCTTCATTGAGACTGACCTCACAGCATGTTTTTATAATGACTGTGAGCAACACGGGGTGTTTGTTAAGTCATACAATATTTCATCTTCATCAGCCATTGGCATGCATTCACTTGAAAAATGGTGCAAAACCGTGACCCAGTGATAAACATCAAGAAAGGATTTAGTTAAATGTAGAAAGAATCCCACCTTGTTGGAGCCATTTAAATGAACTGATCTAAATGGCACATTCAAATGTCTATTAATATACTATAAACTATTTCTGACTATTAATAAACAATAACTACCTTTCATATAAACTTTAAAAGAAACTATTACTATCAGTACCTGTATACAGTATATAATTTGAAAGAAAAAGAAGTGGTGCTGGTACCACTTTGAGAATAGGACTACCAATTAAGAACAGATCACCAACGTTCAGCAGCAACCTCACTACTGTAGCTAAATATGATGTAGAAAACAAACGTGAGTCATTCAAACCTGTCAGAGTACATTATTCAACTCCCCTGATGGCTCATGAGCTAAGACTTTGTAAATCCGTCATTTATATTCTGTATGTGAAACACTCTTCATATGACTTGAGTAAATAGGAATGGTGACAAACCCACTATCAGTGCCGATAGCTTTAACACAATAATTCTTTGCCAGTCTATTCTGAATGTATCACTTCAAATGCGTCACACAAATCACATGACGATCCGCTCAGATCATCGTTCTCCTTTCAGCCCTCTGTTGTTTTGTGATATCACAGAGCATGCTGGGAGGCCTCTAAAGTGTCACCATGTTGGAGTGTTTGCAGGCCGCTCACAGCTCCTCACTCTCTAACATGGCCTCTGGAGGAGAGCTGGAGAAGAGGATGGGGCTGGTCTCCGATGTGGGGAAAGCTGACTTGATGTCAAGCCCCTGGCCTGTCAGAGCTGCATAGCGGCTGCCTGTGCGCGGAGCCTTCTTCATGGGCGCAGGGATGCTCTGATGCCACTGTGCTGAAGGTGCAGCAGATAGCTAGTATTACTACTTAGAGTGATATGCCGGAAAAAATGGCACATGTCTTAATAAAGTTGATAATTACACAGATATACAGAATATTAACCATAGATATCAAGCCTGCAGGTGCAGGAGACAATTCCAGCTTCATTTTTGGCTGACACCGTGTACCAGCCAGCATCATCTTTTGTTGTTGGCTGGATAAGGAGACACACGTATCCTGTTGCATCCTGGGTCATGCTGAAATAAACACATAATAGAGAATTACTTTTGATTCCAGTGAGAGACCTTTGAAACTATTATATTGTAATATTCAATACATGGTACTGAAACAGCTACACAGAGAGGCTCACAACTCTTTCTAACCTGATTCTGTCCTTAGTTTTAGGAATGGTGTCATTGTCTTTTTTCCAGAAGATGACTGGTGGGGGCATGCCCACTACCCGACACTCCAGCCTGACCGGGGTTCCCTCAGGAATACCCATGTTCTGCAGCTTCTCCAAGAACTGGGGAGGGTGCTTCATTTCTTTCTCTAAAGTAGGATGACTTAGATTACTGGAGCTTCCAAACAGGGTATGAGACATCACACTAAAGTATTCCACTGATTTGTTATGATCATTATTTGCATCTAATTCTTACCTACAACTTTCAGTTCCAGACTAAAGGAGCTCTGCCCTGCTTTGTTGCTTGCAATGCACGTGTATGTGCCGGCGTCATTCTGAGTCAGAGGATCGATGACCAGAGAATGGACGCCATTCTCCCGTACCAGCATCTTGTGGTACAGGTCTGGATAGATTGGCCTCCCGTTGGCTAACCACATCAGCTCTGGGTTGGGTAAGCCACTCACCTGGAAGACAAAAAAAGCTGAAAGTAAGATAAGGCAAAAATGCATTATTTTATGAACTGTATTACTTGCTAGGACTTGCTGCTTACCTTACAGTCTAGTCTACACAGTCTTCCCTCATGAGCCAGCATGTCCCCTGGAGCCTGAAGGAAGTGAGGCCGAAAAAAGCGCTCCTGGGTTTGCTCACTTTCAACTTCCTGTATGCGGGCTCGTACCCTGAAAAACGTGAAGAGGTGAGCAGAGCATGTTATGGAACACTTTACATTAATCCACGTTTGTCTTTGTTGTGATGCATGTTAGTATTTTAGTATAGATAGATACACATGATCCCAAAATATCATTATTGTCATTGGTTCCTCATGCTGCAGAAAGATTCTTCTCACCTCTGTGGATCACACTGCACACAGGCTTGCTCACCTCTGAGAGTGAATAGGTGTCATTCGGGTTCGGGGAGGTCCCGTTTGGACTATCAAATGGCCTGAGCAGCTGATTCGTCCCTGATGGTCATTAAATAGCAAATAACAAATCAGAATTTGCAGCTGGGCAGAAGGCATTGACAACATGAACCAGAAGCTGAGTGTTAAATATTACCTGCGGATTAGCCGCCATGACGGTGTAGTTGCCATCGTCATCATTGGTCACAGACTCTATATGTAAAGCACAGGTCCCATCCCCCTCTCTTATCTTCTTGTAATGGACATTCTTCCTCAAGATCTGCTTGCCGTCCTTGAACCAGTAAACCTGATGAGAGGTGTGAAGGATAAATGTGAGGAAAGAGAGTGAAAGATCATGCTGTGATTTATACAGCAAAGTTGTTGACCTCTCACCTTAGGAACAGGGATTCCCACTATTTTACATGAGAAAGTGACGGGCACGCCTTCCATGGCTCTGAAGTTCTTCAGCTTCTTGTCAAATATGGGTGCGATACATTTTCCTGTAGGGACGTCATCATGCTGCACCTCATCATCTGACTCCTCCACTGGCGTTCGCTCCAAACGGAATTCGATCTCACTCATTAGTCTCTGCTCAAAACTGGACACTTTGTACTCCTGGAAAAGGAAAACCACTACATAAAAGTAAATGCCATAGTCAAAGCTGCATCACTGCGTGCACCGTCTGTCTTTGCGCCTACACAATTTCCCTGGAAATTGTTGACTACAGTAGCATGCATATGCTGTACATGAACACATTGAGATAAACGACAAATGCTCTTGGAGAGGTATGCAAATATCAGGATCACGAGACAACGTGCATCTATTTACCATGTAGCAACAGTGGTGTTAAAGTAACAATCTAGAACTCAAATCGCAAAATACAAACAGATTGTGACTTTAAACCACTTGATGATGAGGATCATGCAATGGCATCTATCTGACCATATCAGTCCTGGCTGGTAAAAATATGTTCATCCAACCAAACAAAGTAAGGCTGAAGGTAAAAGAGAGAACAGCTGAACTGCAGTTGAAAGTTTAGAAACATCATTTCGAGAGACTAAGCACAATTTTCGATTCTTACTAAAAACCTTTTCATAGCTTTTTCATCTATAACAATATCTACTGTATATGTGCAGATTTGTGAGTTGAGGTTAGAAAAAAGGACTATGTCATGTTGTTTTTTTTGGGAAAATCTGAAATGCAAACAGAAAAAAAGGGGCTGCAGGCTTCAGTGGGGTAAAATGAGTTAACTGATAACCGGAGAATGCAGCACTACAGAACAGTAGAGTCGTTACATTTAATTTGTTGAATTAATTTTAAGATGTGTTTTTCAGATTATTAGTGCAGGTTATACAATATATTAGTTAACAGAAGCTCGAATGCTTGATTAGAGATATTGATTAACCATGGTATTTAGATAAGTATATGAGCATATCCAAAGTTTCAAATCTTAGTCTGAAACATTTTGATAACCCATACAGCCTTGAGCAAAGCAGTGCTTGGGACGGGAGGATCCTTGTACCTCATCATAGTTAATGACAGTAGCAGGAATGTTTGGTCCAAGGGGTCTGCCTGCTGTTTTCCCCTCAATACTCAGCTTCTATGAGAGGATAGGGATGGATGATGAACACCAACAAAAGACACACATACTGTACATACAAACATATGCTGATGGAATAGCACACAAGCTGTTGTTAATAGCATGCGTATATTGTTACAGTACATGGACACAATGGTGATAACCGTAAATGGCTGGGGAGGGAATAATGGGTGATGCTCCTAAATTGAAGCGAGTTCTTCATTGTCTCGGAGTCAGTGTGAGCTCTTTTATATCGGTTTTTGAATTTATATTTTCAAATATCTGTTGAGGGCCAGTCGTCTTACACAAGTAGAAAGCTGGAGACATTCGTTAATGAACAGTCAACCTCATCCTAAAAGTATAAAGCTACAAAACTAGATTGCAACAATTGGTTAGTTTAAGAAGCGATCACATACCTCCATGTCAACAAATTGTTCATTTATTGACATTCATATTCACACAGTAGACTAATATCTAACTGAGCAGGGATGTAATGGAGGCTGAAATCAACTTTATATTTAAATAAATCAGTGGACCCACCTTTTGGGCTGAGTTTAATATTGTTGCCTTTTTTATTCAAGTAGATTAATTGAATGTTATTATATTTATATTCACCACTACATCGCTGCAATTTAACCGGTCAGAAAAGGAGAAACCAACCAGAGCTGTGGAAAGGGAAACTAATTAGTACCTGCTGATGTGCAAAATGTGGAGTATCGTCTTTAAATCGAAGCTTTTTCTCAATGTCATGGAGGAGAATTTCTTTGCTTTCACGGATGTCTTCAGATGAAGGGAGGCGCACTCTTGGTACAGTCTTTTTCAGCCTGAAGAGACAGAAAGGGGAAAGTTTAGAGCATGTGATAGTTCACCAAGTATTACTTATGGGCTGTCAGAGGCGTACCCTAAAGGAGCTCCCTTAGGCAAACCCATTGAATTGGTGGGCTGACTCGGGGTCAGAGACGGCAGGACGGAGCTCAGGAAAGCCACTGGGTTTTGTATGGGGCTGGGGGTGGAGCTGCTGGAGGTGGGAGAGGAGGCCTGGGGGGGCGACTGGGCTCGTACGGCGAACATGCTGTTCAGGAACGGTGCTGACCCCGGTGTGGGCGAGGACACGATGGACGGGGGGCTGGTGGGAGACTTGAGCACCCTTGTGGGGAAGATCCTGGGTGGTGGGGAGAATGGTGGTAGAGTCGGGGAGCTGGCTGCGGAGGAGTTGAGTTCGGCGGCCAGCTCGTGGAGCAGAGGGACTGGCGATTCTGTCGGTGAAGGACTCCTGACCGGTGAGAAGGTCTGAGCAGCTATGAACTCTTTGGGTCGGGCGTAGTTGAAGGTGTTGGAGGTGGCTGTGAGGTTCATGAGGGAGGCGTGGGTGCTTCTCAGCAGAGGAGCGGGAGATGTGATCTGCTGTAAGGCCGAGGTTGAATCTGTAGGTGCTGTGCTAAGCTTTGGCGGGGGTGGAGAGAAAAAGTTGGGCGTGGGTGCAGTTCTTGCAAGAGCTGCTGGGGACAGGTTGAGGTGGGAGGCATGGATGGTGTTCATCTGGGTTACAGGAGCTGCACTGAGAGGAGGAGCTGTTTTCAGCTGTGGAGGCGGTGGAGGGGAGGTCACCAGTGAGGAGGTCTTTAATGGAGGAATTGAAGGAGGGGAGCTCAAATGTGCAGCAGAAGAAGTGTTAAGAAGGGGTGAGAAGGTGGTGTTGAGTGCTGGAGCAGAACTCAGAAAGGGAGCAGGGGGGGTGGTGGTGGTCAGTGGAGGTGCAGAGTGGGGTGTCTGCTGCGGAGGTGTTGTGGTGTTTAGGTAGGACTGGAAAGGTGGCAGATGGGGCTCACGGTGCATTCTGGGTGACCACAGTGGACCTTCGTGGGAGCTTTGGACCTCAGCCTGCATCTGGATCTGGACTGGGGGGTGGGACTGAGGCTGGACATGGGTTTGGATCTGAGGTTCGGTCTCCTGTTGCTGCTCCATGAGGACCTGGTTATGCAGAAGCTGTAGCTGAGCTGGGTCCCTGTTGATCAAAGCAAAACCAAAGTTAGTACCATGACACTATACATGGTGAAAGTGAGAGAGGCTCAGTGCACTGCTCTCATAAATTAGGTCTGTGCAGTAAACCCCAGCAGGAATGAGCCAAAGTCAGAATGAAGAACACTGCCCTTTTATGGGCTACCAACAAGTAGCCTACAAACAAAACACTGTCGAAGCTCTGGACACTTTCAGCTTTCATTCTAAACTGTTCTCTTTTATTTAATATCATATTACTGCAAATTTAGTCAGACAAAAAATATAAGATAAATGATCGAGCCTATTTGCCTTGTAGAAATACAACAGCTAATCAAACCATATACATACCATTTACAGAATTATCTGAAATATTAGATTACATAAATGCATGGACTTACAAATAGAAAATGCCATCCTTTGTTTTAGAAAGCCGGAAGGTCCACATTTGAAGTCCGTACACATTCATTTATGAATTGCAACTGGTTACAGCTGCAGCTTGAGCCGGTGGAGGAGGAACCTCCCACCTCTCAATACAGCCCATCTAATTCACTGTGCTGTTCACACAGTTTGGGGAACACTTGTACAGAATCATTTTTCCTCCTACTACACCTTCGCAGACTGTTCTGAGAGCCATATTGCACAGTTGCTATAGCCTCATCTACTTGCACTGGTTTTTATTTGCTCTACTCACAGTTTGGGTTTAGCCCGTACTGGTGGTGGTTCTTTGTTGATTGACATCAGAGCGGTGTCTTCATCAGACCGACTGGATGCGTCACTTTGTTCATCCTCCTCGTCCTCGGGCAGTTTGAAGTGCACACGCAGACCGACTCGGGAGCTGGAGCGTGAGTCTTTGTGGTTCGTCAGGGTGCCTGTCTTTAGGCAGGAGTTCGGAGGGGGATCAGGGAGGGGCACCACAATGGGGCTACCGTTCTGATGGTTTGAGGTCTCCTTCACTTTAGGGCTCGTGTCAGGTGATCCCACTGAAGGTCTGGACACTTCCTGCTCAGCTGAAGTCTCATACACAGATGGAGAGGTGAAGGGTTTTGGATATGAAAACAGCTGCCCACCGCTCTTTGATTCTGGGCGTGCTCCACTGGATGCAGGAGGGCCCTGGTGGAGGTAGAAAGGATCTAGGTTTGGGGTGCTGGTGCTGAGAGAGTTGAGGCCGGAGCTGCTGCTCAGACTGGAGGGTTCCAGACTGGGTAGACTCGTGCGGAGGGCGTCTGTACGCAGCATGCTGGAGCTATGGGGGTCCAGACGGAGGGTGCTGGTGTTTAAGGGGTCCAAGCGTAAGGTGCTGGAGACGAGCGGGTCAAGGCGAATGGTGCTGGAGTGGGGCTTGATGCTGTTGGTCACAGTAACCTCTAGCTGAGGGTTTACAGTGGGAGCTGACAGGGAAGGTTCTTGGATTCGACTGGGCTCCACCGTCAAACTGGTGAAAGGCCGCACATGGTTGCTGTTGCTGCCATTTCCTGATGAGAATCACACACAGATTTCAATCATTTCAATGCACTTTTATCAGAATACATCATAGCTGTTGACAGTCTAGATAAGTGAATCACAAGTGTTACCTTTGACCCTGAGTGCAGCAGTGCTGGACACGGTTCCATATTTGTTGCTCGCTGTACAAGTAAACATCCCTGAATCTTCTGGAAAGACCTCAGCAATGACCAGAGTGCATATTTCCTCTAGAGGTAAAAAAAAAAGAAAAGAAAAGAAAAGGTGATACTCACACAGTTTGTTGGTTTGTTATGATTGCATCATATTCATTTGTCAAGAGAGAGAGAGAGAATCTTTATACAGTGAGGAAAGATACATGACTTGTGTTTGCCCAGCAGTGAGGTTTCTTTGTATGACTGGAGCCGAGAGTCTATCTGCAGCTAAGACAGGTTGAAATGATCTACCATGGTGGTTTGATACAGATGAGAGACTACCTTATATGGTCCAGAGTCAGGGAAAGGCAGCCCTGGCTTATGTACAGAAGAGGAGCAGAAGCCTCAGCCAAGCACTATAAACACTTCTGCAGTACACTGATTCAGAGTCAACTGCAGCATCACATACAGACAGGAAGCTGCTTACAGGCAGTCAACACTTGTGTAGATGATTTAATGAAATATGTACCTGATTCAGCTGGAGATCTGGGCTCTGAAACAGAAACAAGAACCAAAATCATTATGAAAACTGCAGTCAAGTGCTACAGCTGAAGTTATGGTTTAAGAATAAGTAGCACATCACTGATCACACATCGCATTTATTTTTTTAAATGTCCTTTAAGAAATATATTGAATATATTTATGCTGCTGAATTCCACAACTACAGAAAACAGTTAAAAATTCTTAAACTGCCTGTTTTATAATATGATAATGTGATATATAATATATGATTTGATAAATATGATTTACACCATTTAAACTGTATACATTTCTGCATGTAGAGACATCCTCAACCTTAAAATAATTTACAGCAATACCTTCATTTTTTTTTAGCATTTTAACCATGAGATTATAGAAGTATATTTGAATTAAACCTTTAAATTCAAATAGATACTTATCTTTCTTAAAAGTCTTTAAATCCTGCATTTCTAAAACCTCTTTATGAAACAAGAAATGTCAAATTTGACTGCAGCATAAACTCTCTCAGAAATACATAAAGCTCATTTTTAATTGCAATATAACAGTAGTAGTGCAGCAGCAGAGCTTACTTTTCTGCAGGATCCTGAAATCAGGAGAGTCCTCTATGATTTTGCCCTCTCTGTACCAGTCCACACGAGGAGACGGCACCCCTTTCACACGACACTCTAGCACCACCAGCTGGCCTTCTGATGCAAGGAGATCCTGCAGGCTCTGGAGTGACAAGATAGGCTGTATGTTAACACGTAACGCATAATAGACAGTAGCAGTATACAACCTTTTGAGAATGGCTCTACCTTTGTGAATACAGGGGCAGCCATCACAGGTTGTCCGTTCAACCCTTGTAGGTAGTTTTGGTTGGAGGTTTGACTCTAGAGATAAACAACCCACAGTGGACATGTTGGTTTAAATGCACAAAACTAATCACTGAATGCAAATAGCAGTGGAAGGAAGCAGCTCTTCTACCTCAGGTTGGGGTGTTTGTATCGGAGCTGACAGGACAGGCAGCACAGACGAGACGACAGGCAGTGATGTAGTTATCGCTGTAGCTGTCTGCACTGGCAGTGGTGTGGATATGAATGAGACAGATGTTGACACCTCCTGGGCTTCTGGATGTTCTGTGTCAGAAGGTGACAAAGTAGGCAACACCTGCACAGGTAACGCTGTTGTCTCCTCCTGAGCAGAGTGTGCTGTGGGTGCCACAGGTGTTTTAGAAAGCTCTGGGACTGGAAGTATGGTGGCTGATGTCTGGGCTAGTATTGGAGGTTCTGGGATTATCAGATTATTATTATTTGGTGGAGAGGAGAGCTGCTCTGCTGGCTCCTCAGTGGCTGCTGCAGGTTGGGATGATGGAGAGTCTTCCTCTTCTGCAGAGAGAGTTTGGCTTGATGACAGAGGTAAAGATATCTTCTGCAGCCTTTGAAAATCACAAAATGAAGAAAGGAACATATTATTTAGTGTTGTAATAAGGGAGCTAATGCTCCATATAAACTAATTTTGTAAAGACAATATGATAAAAACTCACTGGGCTACGTGTTCAAAGTGCTGCTCTCCCTCAGAATCCGAAGAGGAGGCACCTGTGGGTTTATACAAACACACTCCATCACTTACAGTGTTTAACTGTGAAAGAGCCAACCAGAAAGAAAGGGGTGTCACCTTCGACATAGATCTCAGCTGATGTGGAGTCAGTGCCATAGAAATTAGATGCGAAGCAGGAGTAGCGTCCAGTGTCTTCCTCGAACGCCTCTGCAATGATCAGGGAGTGCAGCTCGCCGTCTGTGATGATCTGAATGTCAGGACTGTTCTCCAGCTCCTTGCCCTCACAAAACCACCTGTAATTAAACATGTATAGTGAACTGCTCAGTACAAACTAGCGTCGGAAACTTCTACCATTCTTATTACTAAAAATCTGTTTGATATTCAAATATGTTTAAGCAAGTCACTGTGTCTCAATTTTTTACCCCTAGGGCAAATCTGCCTATGGAATCTATATGTAGTGACATTTTAGATTTTATGAGTGTTTTATTTGTATTACATGCAGCTCAAGGTAACACACAATTTTGCCAAACACTAAATATATTTTAACATAAACTGCACAGGGAACCTTTAACATGGTTTAATTCATATTCTCATATAGAAATTACAAAATAAAACCTGCTGAAGACAGTAAGGACGTCATTTATCTATTTCTTTTTTAAGACTTTTGCTTGCTTTGTTTAACATCAAATAGATCTTAGAACCACTCCAGATCTTTCGATCAGGGCTGAAATTAATATATTAAAATACCGCCATTCCTGTAACTGAATAGATTTTATGTATATATATTTATAAGTATCCTGTTATTACAGGATAGTTGTAGTGAGCTTCGGAGCAGCTGGGCTTTCTGTGTATTTGTGTATAATGGTTTCTTTTAGAATGCCTTGTTGGCATTTTCACCTGGACCATTTGTACAAATGAGTGAAAAAAGGAAAAGGAAAAGACATTAACTGTCTTCATGCTTAGCTTTACTGCTCTTGAATAGGCAGATGTTCTCTGTGAAACTCTAATTTATTTAATTTACTTTGGTTAAGATCTGGTAACTGTGAAGGCCAAAGACTAGAATTCATTTTCATACTCATTCAAACCTTGTGACCACTGGTTCCCTACATCTGTTTTCCTTTTTAACTCATTTATTCAGTATGTTCCTTTAATTTCTCACCTGACTGACACTTTAGTTGAGTTGTTTTCAGCCAGTAATCTACCTCCATTTCCTTAGTGATAGGACTGTTTTGTAACTTGACTATTATTTCTGTAGGATATTTTAAGACTCTCTTGCTTTATTACTTTAAACCCCACCTTTACCCACTTGTGTTTTTCCTTCTATTAATCTTCTGACACTGTTTCTATGAGGCTGGTACCATGTGCTGTCTTTCCCTCTTCCCTAATAGTGCCTCTGGCTTGGTGCCATTCAGTGGAGTTATGCAGGCCAGAGGAAAGTGTTCTGATGAGCAAGCCCTATCCCTTTCCCTGTAAGACAAGAAGCAACACCCGCGTGCCATGCCAGCTTAGAAGCAGGCTTCATTGCACTGTTGATGTTATGAAGACAAGGAGCACAAAGCAATTGATTTAAGAGTAGAGCACCTAGAGTAGTGTGTTATAGTTAATGAAAAGTAAATGCACTTTATTAATGAGGTTTATTAATGAACAAAATTCTACTTTACATCAGATCAGTGTCCCAAAGCAAAAAATCAGCATTGTAATCTATAATTTTGTGCTAATAAAAAATAGGAATAACTGGGCAAAAAAACATATTAAAATGTGATAAATAACAAGAAAAACTGCCTACCTGGCTGATATTACATACCATTAGTCCTACTTAGTAACATCTCGCACAGAGGAGCTGCAGTTGGCAACAGTCTATTTATTCATTGTAAAACTATAATAGCAAACCTCTAACTTTTCCTGTCCTGACCAGTAGCATATGCAGCGGCCTCTACGTCAAAGTGCATCTATTTTGAGCAGGTGAGGCCTTGATGCTTTTTAGCATCCAGCCAATAAACAAACAGGAACGAGGCGATCATGAGGTGATGAGATCATTATACAATCATAAATCATTTTCGGTGCTCATCTGTATGAAACACTTTTTCTAATTAAAATCAAGTTGAAAATGTCCTGAATCCCAGATGTCAAAAAGCTGTTAACACAAGAAAATATTTCTCAGAATGCAAACTAAGCTACTGTTGGCTTCTCAACTAGTCTGATCTAATGAAGAGGAATTAATCTAGTGTAGCCTCCAGTGAAAACACAACTCTACACTACAGATCTGTTCCCAATGCTTGGATACAACCCTAGCGATGCAGGCCAAAATGTGCTGCCAATGTTCTGCCTGAGGCGAGCTATATCATCTCTAATGAGTAAGGGTCTAAATTGAAAGCATGAGTAGTAGAGGAGCTGGATGGTCTGTGAGGCAAAGACCCCGCTCCCTGCACCTGTCAGGGCTATTTTCCCTCTGGACTTCAGAACCAGAGAGGAGATTCCCTCTGGAACCTGGGAGCTCTGACTGGCTGACCCAATCACATATGCAAAACGCTAAACATAGGACTCCAAAAACACACAATGCTATACTCTGACACACCACGGACAGTACATGACTGCAAACTGATGGGAAATATGAACCTCACAACTCTATTTTGACTCCTTTAAGTCATAGTAACAAACACGATGGGTGCATGTGCAGGACAAACAAGCATAAACATCACATTAAAGTCAATGAAAGGAGCTATATGTTAACAGAATATGCAAAATAAGACACATAATGTTAATGAAGTAACATGTTTTAAGTAGAAACCACTGAAACAGAGCCCAAATCTTTGACTTCTGTAAGACACTGAGAACAAAAAACAAACCATCTAAAATATCAACCAAGCAATAACTGTAGAAATCATCTCACCAAACTCTTCATGCTTCTACCAGGAGCTCACTCATTCCCATTATCAGACGCGACTACAGCTCGCTGTGCCAGTCAGGTCTAAAAATGGCCGAGAGCTACATTCTCCCCGGACAAGTATATGTTAGTGGCTCAACAATGTTCAGTAGGAATAACAAGCCCATGCCCCCTATAGTCTGACACCTCAGCTTCAGTTCAGTTCAGGGAGGGAAACTGCAAGAAAAAGTCAGGGTGTGAAAACAATTCGAACAAAACTATGAATAAGTATAAGACAAGCATTTAGAGGAGTGTGACTACTGTCTCATTAGTTTTCAAATTTTATTCTGCTTTAGTCTGATACCAAGGGCAGTTCACTGTATGTAATGAGAGGTTTACATCCCTCTCATATTTCAGCACATTTTGACTGTAGATGGCCGTACCATTAATGAGGATGCCACCCTCATAAGAATCTGTAGGAGCCTAATGTGATCATCTTTTGCCCGAGACATAACCCTGACCACTAAGGAACACACAACTACACAAACACACACACTCACACCATTCAGAATCAGCTGTTGGCTATCATCACATGTCACCTCTGTCTGGATGTGCCAAGAAAAAAAACAGCATCATTCACTTTGACTCACATTTCTCGCACAATTACACAATTACTCAGTTTTGTCTGAGGCACAAACACAGACATGGATCCATCTTTAAAACGTTATAGTCTAATACTGGATTCTTTAAGACTGATATCAATATTTATTTAAAATAAAGTTAAGAACTCTGATATATATTTTTTAAGACAAATGTTTAAGACACGTCCGCAAAACACATTTTGATCCCTTAAATTGGATTATTAAAGAACATAGACCAAAATAAATCCTGAGTGAGACACTTTTAAAATAAACTCATCAGTGCTCTCTGGTGGACAAATTATCTTTGGCACTTGTCTACTGCATTTTTTGTTAGACATTAGCAGACAAGGTGGTAATACCAGTATATGTATGATAACTTAATATTGAACTGTATTTTAGTGTACGTTTTTTCTCAGATTCTCTCATCTGCCAAATGACACAGGTAAGCAACTTGTAACTTAAGCTGTCATATAAAATCAAGTGAAGTAAAAAGTACAACCTTTGTCTCTGAAATTCAGTAGAGTAGATGTACATATAATGTCATCATTTCTTGCTCTGACACCTGAAACTCCGGTTCTCGTAACCAAACAAAAAGCTCATCCAAATTGACCCACATCCGTCTCTGCACTGCAAAAGCGTCAAGTTTTACATTTTTACAGTGAGACAAAAGTAGACTAACTTTGAAAGAGCATGGAAGCAGAAAGTCTTATTGTATCTCATGCAAACTAAGAAGTCAACTAATGTCAGCGTTTGCCTT
Source organism: Centropyge bicolor (assembly GCA_037975185.1). Lineage (NCBI taxonomy): Eukaryota > Metazoa > Chordata > Actinopteri > Pomacanthidae > Centropyge > Centropyge bicolor. Next base: position 9,842,088 of record JBBMOC010000007.1, on the reverse strand, counting down.
ACCGGACTTCAGGCACAGGGAGTCCTCTTACAATGCAGTCTAGTTGGACCTTGCTGCCCTCTGGAACCTCCCTGCTTTTCAGTTTCTGGATGAAATGAGGAGGCTCACACACAGGCTCCGCTGGATAAGGCGTTTCTGTCAAGGTGCAGCCTCCAGCCTCCTCCTGCACCTCCTGGGAAACCGAATCGTACTGCTGCTCCTCGATAATCCTGCAGTCCTGAAACTCCGCATGCCCAATCCCCGAGTCCAGCTGGACCTCTGGTTGGTGGCTTACAGCAGGGCTGGGTCTCTCCTCCTCCTCCACAGGCATGACAGCGCGCTCCCTGTTGTCTGGGTTGAGGGGATAAGCTATCCCATCGCTCTGGCTCTTGTTCTGGTTTCTACTCCTGTGGGTTTTGCACACTCTCGGCCGTACCCGTTTGGAGCTGTTGGCCTTGAAGAGAGAGGAGAGCTCCTCAATGAAGTCTGCTGCCTTGTTGAGGAACTCCTTCTTGGACTGAGTCTCCACACCGTACGGGGCATTCCTCCCCGACCTGTTGAAGTCGTTGAATCCTTCGCTGGAGTCCCTGCTGTTCCTGATCATGTTTTCCTGCCGTGTGGACGCTTTGTGCATCTTTCTGTCTGATGTGAATGTTGTGTGTGTTGCTGGCAGTTCTTTGAATTCAGGGACTGGCTGGTTGAAGGGCATGGTGGAGGGGGCAGCAAAAGGAGCAGGAGAGGGGTTAGTCAAAGGAGCAGAAGCGGGTTCGGAGGAAGAAACCGAAGCTGAGGAGATGTTGGAAGGGGTTAATGGTGTGACACAGGCCTTGACCTCTGCCCTGTCCTCACGGGACTCATGTCCGATGGCCTGGCGGGCCAGGTTTACACTCTTATCCAGCTCCTCCTGGCTGAGGAAGGCTGAGAGGTCTGGGAACTGGGGATCATTGTGACCCACAGAGTCCTCAGCCTTGCCTTTGAGTGAGCCATAAATCTGGAGGCGTGAGGGGGAAGCGTCTGAGCGGCTGTGGTGCTGCTGGGCCCTGGCCTCTGCCAGGTAGCTCTCTCTCAAGAGCTGAGACAGTGATGGTGGCTGGTCAGTGTTCTCTTGCATGCTGTGGAAATAATCACAACGCATTCATTTCAATTCAAAACAGAAAATCAAGCATTTACGCTATGCTATATTCTATACTACCTATCAATAAGACTTTGAAGTGTGTCAAAGCTATGTCAAATGTGTAACTTGCATTTTTGTCATTGTTGCTCTATGGTCACATGGTAATGCAGTACATAATGTGGTCAAGCATTCAGAAGATTTAATCTTAATTTGGAAGCCAAAATCTAGGATAAACAGTTGGCAAACATAGATATTATAAAAAGGACAATGTTTCTTTGATTCCAACATTTTCCACAACAGTCCATTATCGTCACATTAAAAACAAACAAAGCAATAAATGATACGATAAGCAGTAGAAGTGAAACAACAAACACTTCATTGATTGGTTTTCTTCAGCAAAAATGTCAAGAATGTACAATTTCCACCTTCCTAATTGGGAAGACTTACCTTATTTTTTTCAATTCTTTTATAGGAAATTAAACATCTTTGGGTTTTTAAATGATTTTGTGGCTGTCGAACAAGCAACATGTCCGCTTGGGCTCTGGGAATGTGTGTGAAGGGTGTTTTTCTATTTCTCAATGAATTGAGAAACTAATCATCAGATGAATCGCTGATCATTAATTGCAACCCTAATGAGCAGTGATGTAAAGTATAAACAACTTGTTATAAATCCGTAAATCAAACACTGTCCTTTAAGTCACTGACATGTTTACCAAACCTTCAAATGACTGCAGTAACTAAATTAGGAATGAAGAAATAAGATCTTGTTGTGATCCCCGTACATGCATTATCATATATAGTACATACAGTAGAGAGTTAATAAAAACATATACTGATATAACTCACAATGCTATGTTGAAACAATCCCTTGTGAAGTTTTTGGTGCAAAGAAAGAACATGAATACAGAGACTGCAGTTAAAAGCAGGGGACATGTGGTAAAAATAGCTTTTTATTTTAGCCTAATTTCAGCCTCGACAGGGTATCAGGTTCATGCACTGATACCAGATCTGATAGTTTACAGGCCGGCTTTTTTGCCCGTCCACCTCAGACCAACACGTATGTGACGTTCAGTCTTTGTACACTTTTTTGACACTCGGCATGGGCAAGTTATTGAATACAGACACGAGATAGGGTACACATATGCTACTGACACTCAAATCAGCGCAATTAAGAGCCGCAGCAATGCCCTTCCAACAGACCTGAGGCTGCAGCTGTTGTGTACATTAATCCTTTGCAAACAGGCTCCAAGCCCACCAAGTCATATCTAATAATAGCAAGGGGTCAGTTTACATGAAGAAAATCAACAAAAAAAAAAGCAGTCCCCCCCCCTCATCCTGTGTGCCCTTGTTATCGTGATTTTGATCAGACACAACAATCATTAATCAAATTACACAAACAGAACTATGATTATCATGAATGGGACGCTGCCGAGTGAGATCACACACAGTCACGGTCCCACACAGATGAAAGGGCCCCTGGCTAAACAAAGCACCACACGTCACCAAGCAGGTTAAGATAATTCAATTAAAAATTCAAACTGAAATAGATTCGAGCCTGTCTGAGGCTCAATGTCAGAGATTTTCTGAGGCTATACACAGCATATAAGGCTGATGCCAAAAGTGAGTCAACAGGAGACTGTGAACAACAATTAAATTAGGGGGTGGTGTGTTTTACCTTCAGAATAAACCCAGCTGGCCCCTGTGAGGGACTGGTAAATCCTCCTCAGAGTGCACCTGTGCTCAAAGAGGGAGATTCCGGTCTTCTGGTTGCTGCCACCTGGGGAAATCTTGGACACAGGCAGCTGCCCAGCCTTCCCGCTTTTTATCGCACAGAGTTAACCTTGGAGTTTACAGAGAAATCTGGAGCAGAGTAGCTAGGGTAACTTGTCACCATTACAAGTAGCAACATTTGTCAGCGCACTAGTCGCAGGTTATTTTGGGGAGGCCTGGCCCATGTGTCTGGGTGGCGTCCCTGCTCATTGGCCAGGGGGGGCATGCTGTAAAGGGATTCCTCCTCCAGTGGTCCGTCAGAGACCTCCATCCTACAGAATTAGAAACCCCTTGTTGAGCCTCTCACACACTAATGTTAACAGCAGCAGATGGACAGCAATAATCAATTTCAAACCAGTAATGATGTGGGTCAAATGTGCAATATTTTTGAATTTTTAACCTGTTTTTTAATGGCTCTTCTTACTGTTACTGCTTCTATCCTCTTTGCTGCTGTATTTGCGAATTAATCTTATCTTATCTGATACACTTGGGAAAAAATACAGAAGATAAATTTTGTTTTGTTTTGTTTTTTTTTTTAAAAAAAGACTTTGCAACATTTCTGAAACAGCATTTGAGTCAAGTGGAGTTTTATTCACAGTTGTTTTAACATTGATATTTTTTGCAGCGTGTAAGGGAAAGAGTGATTTAATCTCAGCACATTAACATAAGACATCCAGTGTTTGGCATCTGCAATGACACTGATTTTCTGCTACCTCATTAAGTTCATTATCATGCCTACTCATTGAAAAGAAGATTTCTCAAGACCCAGATTTAAAATCTTGAACAGTGAAAAACAAAACCATCTGTGTCCCATGATTAATGAAATTAGTTTATTTGAAAGACAATGATAACCATTTCCAAGACCCACAGACAGAAAGGAAAACCCAGCCTGAGCATCTATTTACACTTAAAACAGTGTAAGACCTTGTATCAAATACATCAAGTGAATCATTTGACAAAAATGCATCTGTGACAAAAGCTAGTGTACACGGACTGCTATCCAAAGACAAAAAAACCCATCTACGTCATGAACAAACTATACATGTTAGGAATCTTTAATGCACACTGGGGCCAAACAATATTTGCATATCATTTGTTTTGTAAAATCCACAAAGCATCAGGTTTGATATATATACAGTTTGAGGATGATTTAGGTAAATTCTCAAATAAAGTAAAATTAGGAAATTGTCAGACACCATTGTGTGGTTGTCTCAGCTTTCTGGCTAACAGTGTCATGTCCTACATGGCAATCCCTGCCAATGATACACATGATGCTAAAACAGACAAGTGATAATGAAAGTTAGAATTTGACTGAAGCTTAACGAATGGATCAACCAAAGTTCAAAACTTGTTAGTATCAAAAAATGAAATGGCTCAGTGACACAGACAGAATACAACATTAACAATGTCAGCTTAGATCCAATGCATTATAAAAGAAAAAAAGAAAACAAGTACTGCAAATCCTCTTTGGCGTAACAGGAAAATACAATCCGGTTTACCAACACAGTAAAGGCAACATGAAGAGAATTATAGCTGAGGTCAATGACTTAGTTCCCCTTGTTCTCATTTCTCTACTCACTCATTTGTGTTGAGTGAAGCCGCTGGGTTACAGACACAGTGGGTGAAACTGAGGGATTTGTAGTAATATCACATGGACAGTGTTATTAGCAGCAATAGAAAGTCTTGATTAGCCCAGTCTATCAAAAAAGACACTTCTATGTTAAAGGTTAGGAATGAAATACCCATCGTCAGCCTATCCCTCGTTAGGACGTCCGATCAGAACAGACATCATGAAGGCACTCTTCAGATGAGGAGAATGTGGAGAAAACCACCTCAGCGCACACAGGAGCATCCCACAAATACTGAAGCTGGATGCATCATAATCACAGAGAGCACCATAATGGAAGTCTGTGTGCTTTTTTTCAGTGCAGTAAGATCACGCTTCTGCCCAACGTCAGGTTCTCTTTGTTGTTCACAGTGCTTTGTGAACTTGAGTCGAGGGAGATGAAACTGACGCATTGTCAACATTGTACCAAGTGCAGTGAGCCAACTTGTGATAAAAGATGTGGGAGGCACAGCAACAGTTCTGCAACGAGTCTGGTGATGGCAGCTCTGCTATCAGGAGTCATCGCTGGCCCGTTTGCGAGACTGGTCGCCTCTGAAAAACAAAAACACACCACAATAGTGATTTAAAGTTTAGTACAATGCAAAGCAGTGTTTATATTCAGATTGTGACTGTGACTATCTGAGATCAAGCCTCAGGAAGCTGACCGTGGAAATCCGTTCATGGATAGCTCCATCTGTAACTTCTGGTCATGAGCGGCGTAGTCAGGCAGCAGAGACTCCAAGGCAGGAGGGTTGATTTGGGGAATAAACCCAGAGAAGACAGCAGGAGCTAACTGGGCCCACTCTGAAAGAGGGAACCAAAAATCTATGAAACGTGTGTTGCAACTTATTCAGAAGATTTCATCAGCTTGCAGCTGAGACATAAAAATCACATTACATACACACAAGAGCTTTCTGGCAGCAGAACAGGTCATAACATAGCTCACCTGGTCGGAGGCTATAGAGGCCATTAACCACACTAGCCATTGTTGATGGCTGGACTTGAAAGGGCATGGAATGAGCTTCGATGAGAAGAGCTGGATGAGGAAAGAATAAAGGAAAACAATTATTTCAGAAGTAATTTGTGTGAGGATTCGATTAGTCAAGTGTAGGTGACAATGTTTATTACAAGTTCACAACTACAAGCAGGGGCAAAATTTTCAAACACCATCACAGCCATTACGGCCTCAAATGAGGCACTGCACTCACGCATCAATGTGTTCACATATTGTTCTGCAACATGATCAGCAAACAGCTTCATCAAATCCTCTCTGAGGTCTCTGTTCAGTTTAGACTCGATGTAGAACTTGTTCTGAAAACAGTCAAAATGAAAAAAATTGAGAAGCCTGCAGGAAACTGACACACTAGCACAAAGCTATACTTTGTTGCATGTGCAAGAAATGTCATTTAATAGCCCAAGTTATATGTTGTCTCTAACAAAGAAGACTTAAGAACAAGATGCCTACCAAGTACATAAACACAGGAACTATACATTGAAGAGATGCTGTGTATTGCGTCAGCGCAACATTGAAGTTCTCAATGAAGTTCTCAGGCGGGCTGGCCTAGAAAACAATAATATAAGTGTTAGTCAGTTTTTATAGCTTCTGTATGTGCTGCATATAATCATTCCCTTGTATGTGGATTTGCTTACTTGTAGTTGGGTGGAAACCTGCTGTAGATGACTTGTTATTTTTAATGTCAAATCATTGTAGAGCAGCTCAGAGTGCTGCTGACAAACACACTTGTAGACGTAACTAGGAAAACAAAGCAAAGGAGAAAATCAGAAACCCATGTCAGCTAAACTATGACAGTGAGTGACATCAGTGATGCACATGATAACTTTATGAAGAAATCACATACAGTAGAAAAATCTGGCCCAGCTCAGGTGTAAGTGTGTGTCAGTTTTCAACCACCCTTTGCCTGTGTGACTGATTACCTGTATATCTGTGCATAAGAAACAGAGATGTGGTCTGTGGGGTTCTGGATTAGCAAACGGTCAATTGCCTTCTCCAGGTTTGGCCAGTGGTTCTTCCGGTAGTCTTCTACAGCCATTGCATTGAGAACTGAGTAAAAAGAGGGGAAGTGGTCAGTTCAGAAATGCTGTTATATCAGACAATGGCTTCTGGTTCAGACCTTGTGGCCCGACAAACCCACTGTGGGTCAGCATCAGTGTGCACACAGTGTTCACCGTGCAGCAGGCCGGGCTGCAGACTGACTCCAGAATGTCAGGCCCCGCTGCTGTCACGGTGCTGCTTTCAGTGAACTTACGGAACTTGGAAGAAACGTTAGAATCGAGGGTAAATTTTCCCTCAGCGGCGGCTGGAGGAGCCGAGCAGTCGCTCTCGCTCACTTCGCTGCTCTCGCTGCCTGAATCCGAGTCCATGAACTTTGACCCTCCGGAGCCCACTTTGCCTCGCCCAGCCTCCGGTTCTCCTCCCGGCGCCGGCGGACACACGGGCTGCGGGACCGTGGTTGCATCCGACAGCTGGCTACTTAGATACGAGCGGACTTTGCTGCTGCCGCTCGCACAATAGTTGTGGTTATGGTCGTCTTTCATGTTCAGGCTGTCGTCTTCCATGGCCTCCATGTTCACCGCCGGTCCTCTGTCCCCAAGTTTCCGTCGCTACACAAACATTTCCGATAAGAAATAAGGATAAAGAAAGAAGCTGTCAGGCGTCTTTGCTAGTGTCCATCTCGCTTTTTGCTGTTGTTAACTAAATTTTTACGACACGTCGTATCGCGGGACAGCCAGGAGTAAACAGGGAAATGTAGTTCCAAATGCTTTGGCTCAACAAAGACAGTTCTGGTGCTTTTAATATGTAAACCTTATTCAGTCTATAATTGTCCAAAGGGTAAATATTAATAACCGTAATATAATATTGATAATTTCTGCTAAATTAAAGGTAACGGCTTTATATAAAGCACTGCGCATGCGCAAATAAGGAACGCCAAGCGATATTCCAGTATTCTTAAAATACATCAATTTTTTCCTACATACTTGCTTTTATTTTGGCATCCTAATATTAAAATCTTTGTATATTGTAAGGTATTGCTGCTATAAATACACCACTCAAAATATACCAACGCTGTAACAAGTTGCTGACTTTCTCAAACTAGTTACAATCTTCAATGGCAAAGTGGGCTGAGGAACTATCAGGGTGAGCTCAGAGGCGCTAGGTGGAGCACTTCTCACATCTGCACCATCACAGGCCGGGCTGAGTTTAAATAACAGAAATGAGTGGTCAGTGTTGTTCATTCTTATTTTTACTGAGAACCCCATAAGAGATAACTATAATGATGTAAAAAAAAAAAAATCGCATTTCCTTAAACTGTAAACAAAACATTACCTTGGAAATAGTATGTAAATTCTGTTGTTGTAGAACATTTATCGATCACATTGGCTCAAATATGTCCAACACTTCATCTTTACAGGCAGCAGACTCCTATGTATGACTAAAGAAACCGTTTTAACGTTATATTCTATGAAAGGTGACATGGGCAACAAAACCGGTTTTATAGGATGAAAAAGTGCCATACTTCAATGTGAACTCATTGAATATATTCCTAAGGCTTAATATTACAATTTAGTATAACTTTGTACAGAGAGAAACTATCATCTACTCTTTAATGAGTATGTCTCACATCAGAGTATAAAAATAAGAGGCTTGACCATAAAAAGTAGCTGCCACATGTCAGAGGGAACACCTTGTCAATAGTTATATTTTTTCCAAGATTTAAATGACAGGTTAAACATACAAAGCTTATGACAACATAGGAGCGTGTTGATCAAGTGTTCTTTGGTCTAAAATTAAAGAGTACTGTTCCTTATTTCTAGCATTTACCCTCATGACAGGGCAGAGCTGAACTTTGTATATTGCAAGTTAGACAATTTCGTTCAAGTAAACCATCTGAAGATTTATGTATGTGTCTGAAACTCATAGTACCCACTATTTAGCAGGCAGTAGGCTTACATATTTACATGTTTTCCCAATGGTAGCGTGAACCAACTCTAAACACATCATTAGATCACAGCTGACATCACACTATGGACTGAGACATTTGATGTCTTTGCTCATAATGACTGCAATTTAGGAATTAAAGCTTAATCTAGTGTTGCATTCGTGGTACGTCGCAGTAGATGAGGGCATCAGCTACATTTCTGAAAATGTGAATGCAAAATGAGATGAGCACATGGAAAGTAATCCTTAAAACATAACAAAAAAAAACACTACTGCATTCTATTTAGTAAGTAGTATACAGTATGAGGTTTCAGACACAATTCATGTGACCAAAGTGGGCACAGAACAAAAAAGAAAAAAAAATAAACAAGGAAAAAAACTTCCTGCATATTCACACAAAGTTGTCACGCAATTTCAACTTTATGAAAAATAATAGTAAGGTTGATGAGTCAAAAAATATACGAAACATATATATATATATAAAAAAAGACAATTAGTGCTTTGTCGACTGGGTACTTTACATTTAAAGGTGTGTGGTGCTCTGAGTCTTTTCAGAAGTACTGTCTGTCTGCACACTCGATGTGGCCTCATCGGCTAAAGTGTGTTCTAGTGTGTCTCTGAGGCATGTCTCTCCATCCGCTGCTAGAGCGCTGGCTTCCTCCGGCTCGCTGTCTTCTTCCACAGCATCTGCACTGCATTCAGACTCGTCACTGTCACTCCCAGAGGAGCTCGACATCTCATCTTCAGAGTCAGAGTAAACCTCAGCCCCATGGAAGATATAGTGATTTGGTGCTTGGAACAGGTACTGGCCTGCTGTGGGAAACAATACAAACAATTTACAGTGCTGAAATCAATGTCTGGAGGAAATGTATCATTATCTATCTTTATGCTTGTAATCGGTGCCTTTGGCATTTATAATTATTTGAATTAGCATGTATTTCCCTGCTGCATGTGGGAGAAAAAAAAAAACAGTGTTGTTGGGGAAAGCCGGATTGGATGAATAGATTAGCACGTGTGTTTAAACACAGCCATGTCTCACTTTCAAATACATCAAAATATATTTGTTAATTATACTTCAGTAAACTAAAGCTTACTCTCAAGGCGTTTGCTGATTGGACTTCTGTTGGTTCGACTCATCCAGCATCTTCTACTTCTAAATTCAAGGTTGGAGGTTTGGCTCTTCACTTCAGCGGTCTCCTCTTTTGGCGTGTCTTCTGCAGATAACTCTGAATGCTCAGCCGTTTCATCAGTGGGACACTGAGCATTTGGACAAGGCTCTGGAGGTGTGACATTATTACCAGCAGTCTCTGTGACATTCTGACTTTCTGTCTCCTCTGAAGGCATAGTTACTGAGTCTGTACTGTGCTGCTTCTGCTCCTCCTGAGCTACATTGCTGGAAGCAGGCAAGGCCTCACTTGGTGGCTGTTCTGGTAACCGAGGGGGTTTCTCTGTGATCTCAGTGAGTCTTACAGTGTTGTAGCAGAGCTGCTCAAAGTCTCCACCCAACCGATGACAGAGCTCGTTGACAATAACATCACAGTCCCCAAGAAGCTCCACGTCAAAGTTAAGGTGAGGCAGCTGCTCTCTATTGATCAGGACCTGAGGCACTTCATGAGGGATGGAGTCTGGATGGATTAAGAGAAACTGGTTAATATTGTAAGACTGGATTTACTGCAAGCACAATCTAAACATATTGACTGTTGCACACATCATAACAGAAAAAACAAAACTTACTTGGGATGAGGGCGACTGGTCGGACTTTAAGTGAAGAGCCAATGACAATCAAGAGGTCCACCTCATCTTTATCCTGCTTCATGGCTCTGTGGAACATTTCTGGAAGATTCTCTCCAAAGAAGACAATGTCAGGTTTCATGATTGCCAGGGGAATATCTGGACACCGTGAACAATGAGGGACAACCTGTGGGACGACTTTGTGTTATTCGCAATAATAACAAAATACTGTGTTACGAGCTCAAAAATGACTGTAGAGCTAATGGCATTGGTTGATGCTTCCAGTGACAATGTTTTAACTGCAGTACGTCTGGACAACACTGATGACTGGTTAGTATAGATTTACGTTGTAGCTGTGTGAGTAACAATAAAGGACTACAAATACCACTGAAGTGATTCCCCAAAGTTTTCTGTCATGTTTCCCTAAACAAGGCAGGAAAAACTGCTTAATGAGCATCAATTTTTTTTTCTCTTGAACTTTGCTTGTGGCAGTCTAAAAAAATCTATCACTAATCACTAATGCCATCACTAGAGCATTGTGGTTTTGTTTTTTTGTAGTTCTTGATTAAAGTTCAAAGACTTTTACATAGTAGAGAATTTGACTTCTTTGAACAGGGAAATTACAGGTGAAACGCATAACATTAAGAATAGCTCCCTTTCAGCAATTAATGCACTGCAATGCAGTAATTAATAATGATTATTTTCTACACATGTATTTGAGAAGTCAAAATGTCTGCTGTGAAAAGGGTCAATTAATTTTTGCCCCACCCCTGGAATGGCTCTGCTGAAGTTTTTTGGAGCAAGTACTAACATGACATACACAAGTGTATATAATAATCTGCAGGAACTGTGGGAACTACTTCAATAAAACTGGAGTGCAGTGATAATGCATTTAAATGTGCTATCTTGGACCAGTTTGCAATGAATAAATACCTGGTTAAAGATGTCTTCCCTTATGGCCTCACAATCCACTTTGTGTTTACAGACGAGACAGGATGCAGTTGCAAACGAACCTAAAATAAAAAGTTATTAAAACTTTTCACTATGGACAGAGCTATGCAAAAATAAATCAAGATCCATCTATTAGCGGTATCACTTACCATGACACTGGATAATCCGCTGAACTCCAGCCACTTGTTCTAATGTGTCAATGTTCTGTGTGTAATTGCGCAGCAGCTTCCCCTGCTTATCCAGCATAGATATGAATTTGTGACAGGGTGAAGGCTGGAACTGACCTGGGTAGATCTCCTGTAACAAAGAGAAAGTGTTTAACACTTGTAGAATGAATCTAGAGCCTGTTATAATCGTGCAACTTTGATTTGCACAAAAGCAAATGGACACAATAGACAAACCTTAGCAAACTTGAAAAAGGGTCTTGGATCCCGTCTGAAGTATTCAATGTCAAACATAGCTTGAGGGTCTGGAAGATCAGGAAAATCTACAGCAAGCCGCGCATAAATTCCATCTCTGGAGCGAAAGTCTGGTATTCCACATGAGACTGACACCTACAAAAAAAGCACACAAGAAATCTGCCTTAATAACATGAACGCTGGCACAGTGTATTCACTCAAACACACGATAATTCAAATAGCACAATTGTATAATGCTTCTGCACATGCATACCCCAGCACCAGTCAGCACAAGGATCCTTTTGCTCTCATGGAGTAGCCTGACCACATCCTCCAAAGTGTTGATATCCTTCCGCTTCTTTCTTTTTGGAGGTTCCGAGATGTTGATGATGATCTGCCACAATGTCATGTCGTCTAAATCCGGTGGGAGCACGGTCTCAGGCAGCAATTCCCTCAGAATGGTCCTCGGATCGGCCTCTCTGATGTGTTGCTGGATGAAACTGTAGGAACCTGACCAAGAATACAATATGTCAGCGTGCTGTATTCTAAAATGTAGATCTGCCTGCAGGTATGTTGTACCTAAAACAACTCCCTACTCAAAGGAGATGTAATAAATCTAATGCAGACAAGGCTGTAGCCAAATGCTACTCAGATTCACCTACTTACCTATTTGCGGTTGAGGAGTCCAGTCACTGGAGCTCGCATGTGAGGATCTGTCATCTTCCTCGTTGATGTGGTCTGGTGTGACAGCCAGACCGTTGGAGGGCAGCTCGTCATGTCCGAGAAAGTCTGGACACAGAGAAGTTTGGAAAATGAACAAGTGAAACTTCAAATAAGTGGCGGCTATCTCTAATGACTACTATGATCAGTTATAACCAACATCCATGACAACAGGCTCAATGTGGTAACGTTAGTCTGAACTTAGTGGACGTTGGCGGGTAAGAGATGTACCGGCTGACAAATGCTAAGTTGCTAATAAAGTTGAGTGCGGTGAGAGAATAAGTTCGATCGTGGAATCCCCACACGAGGTCTCTCACAGTTTCCTCTTTATCTTTTAGCGTTAACTAAAGTAAAGTTAAAGTTGCCGTTATGAGAAGTAGACACATCTCAACACCCACACATCTTTACTGTGTTAACTTCTCTTCTGTTTTAGGCTCGCCGGTTAAGTTGGTAACGTTAAAACAAGCGCTGCCTACTTGCGACAAGTCGCGTAAAAACACCAAGCTTTGTCAAATGTCCGCCTCTTTTTCATACCTGCGCTCTCCGGAGTCGTTCCCAGAACAGCGCTGTCGTCTACTTTCACAACTGGTTTGTGCGGCTCCGAGACCAGCATTCCCAGTCCATTGTTGTCTCCGCCTAGCGCTGCTGGGGCCTGCTCTACCGCCATCACCGGCTTTGCTTCCTTCTCCGCTGGCTGCGCACAATTCACCGCCGCCTCCCTGCTCTCAGGAGACCCGAGGGCGCACGATAGTTGATCCGCTTTGGCTACTTTGAATCCGTGGTTAGTCGACGGACTGATTTTCGCCCTTTTCGCGGCAGGTTCTTCCATTTCGGAGACGCCTGTAAAGGCCGTTCCGAGGCTAGTCTCTCCGTCCGCCATCTTCAGCCCGCAGAGCCGCTGAGCGGATCCTTCCTCTCGGACAGCTGGCTCGTTTGCATAGAGCACGTGACTCGTTCTCCACCAGTAATCACGGCCGGAACGTCCCCTTTTTACGTCGATGACGTAAAACCATAACAAAATATTGCTGCCTTCAACACCGTCACATTAATTTTGTGCAAAGGAGAACGCTCACTAATGACTGCACACAGTCATGAGTAAAATTCAGACGGCAACAATTTCGAAAATGCCTTGGGAGTCATGTCAATAAATATCTTTTTTAAGGTTTAAAGTACACGGGGAGACTGAAATTTCAACTACAACCTCAGCTGCACGGCTCGTACAAGTGTATTTCTTTTAATTTTGCCATATATGCCCCATAACATGTGGCCCAGTCATCAAAAACATATTTTTCCACATAGCAATTAATTATGTTTTCTAGTTACCTAAGGATACTTTTGCCTTTATTTCACGCCACCGCGAATGCTCGAAATTTCGAGCTTAGTGGGAGCTCTAGTTAGACACTTGAATGCAGCATACGTCATATAAGTGGAGAGGGGCCGCTGACTTCTTTACGCAACTCTGGAGAAATATTCCTTAACAATTGTAACCATTTGGCAGTTTCTCCATTATTTACCCAAAACTAGCTGACAAAAATAATATCAAGGTAAACTTTGAGCACAGGCTGTGACTAGTGAGTGACTCACAGCAGTAGCAGCAGTAGCGAGGTGGATCTCAGCAGCGCCTGTTGAACCGAGCAGCTGTGATCTAGGTGATATTCAGGCTGCTCCGTTAGAAGGAAACATACACGGGTCGTAACAGGCTTCTATGGAGGCTGTGTTCAACTGCACACCTGAGGACCTGGAGGATTACTACGGGTTATTAGGATGTGATGAACTGTCGTCGGTAAGTTCTGGTCAGTGGGTTCATGGATCAGCCTATTTGCTGGATCACATCATAGTTGTCTAGCTTTTGAAACCAAAACAAAGCTGTTAGTGGTGTAAGAGTTCAGAAGTAGATATATTATACTGGATGTAGCAACGATTAGTAATCTGTAAATTGTTCAGCCAGAGGGTGAGTGGATTATGATCCAGAGGATAGTCTGATCCAAGAGAGACCTGTTGATGCAAAAGATGTCAAGAGGAACTAGTCGTGCGTCATCCAGTGTCTTAATTAATTCTTCAACATGTCCACATATATAACTTCATGCAATACACGCAATAATTCATAACATTAACAGTGCAAAGTCTGACAACAGCAACACCTGTGATGGGAATGCATTTGAGGGCCTCAAAATAAACTGATCAATATCATTGTAAGTGTTACTTAAAATAGACCAGGTTCATAAAATCAATATATTTCTCTTCCAGTTTGTATGTAAGAATGATACTGAATTTGTTCAGTGGTCTCTTGGTCACACTAAAATGTGTTTAAATTTGAATGTGTTATATCATTGAGAATAATGTGACTTCAAAATCAAATAAGTGACTGATTTCCCGATATTCAAATATTTACTTTGGCAAAAGTACATCACATTTATTTAATCTTTTACCTTGCAGACTGAACAGATTCTCAACGAATACAAGATCCGAGCCTTGGCATGCCACCCAGACAAACACCTGGACAATCCAAGAGCAGGTTGATATGTTCTTATGTGGATCATAGCTGTGACACATGTATGTTTTTGAGGAATTTTCAAATGCTATTACTATTGTTATTATGAAAATAATAATTTTTCATGAAGAATTTTAAGCCAGAAGTGCGACTTGAAGTCAAGGTGAATCCAACTTTGCACTTTTCTAACTTATTATAATTATGTTTTATTTTTCATTGCATTTCAATTTTCTTACTTATCCCACAAACAGTTAATGTCCCTTTCTGGTGTTTTTACTTCAAAGCAAATTATGCTAATGGGGAGCTGTTCACAAGTGCATGCAAAGCAGTGGTTATTCAGTTCTCCTCATTTGGTAAGCATAATGTTCCATCTTAGACCCTGATCTTTTCTTTCTGGCAGTGGCAGATTTCCAAAAGCTGCAGGAAGCCAAAGAGGTTTTGTGCAGTGAAACAAAAAGAAAAAACTATGACCTTTGGAAGCGAAGTGGAGTTACTATTTCATTTCATGACTGGCAAGCCTTGAACGACTCTGTAAAAACTGTATGTGATGTCTTTAATTTGGTATCGATTTTTCAAAATACTCTCTTATCTGTCTGACTGAGAAAGCCTGGTCATATATTTGGTCATCTGTTTGCAGTCGATGCATTGGGCTGTGAGAAATAAGAAGGAACCAATGTTGGAGGCCTCAAAAGCAGACATACCTGTCACTTCCCAAACAGAGGACCTTCATGCTGAGCAAGAAGCAGCAAGGATCCCTTCACATGATGACATGCCTTCGTCAAGTAAGCAAATTTGGTTTCAGACTGGTGTGTGGGACCCTGCTGCTCAACCATGACCATGGCCGCTTCTGTTACCATTCCTCTCTTGACCTATGTAAAGCTGATTCACCAATAAAATGCACTACAATGTTGTCCATGGAATAATGTATAACATTATGTCTTTTATCAAAACGGAATTAAATGACCCTCAGATGAGCTGAAAATGTATATCTGTTGTGGTAAACAGTTCTACATAAACTAGTATTTATGACTTCATGCGAGGTTTATCACTATTATATTATTATTGTTCTTATAACATTGGTTCAATGATACAATCTCTTTTTTATGAGCTAATAAAATAATAACATTATCTTTTGTTTAAACAGTATTAAGTCCTGTAAAATTAACAGACTTTTTATTGTCATTGCTTAGGTGATTACTGCCATCGACGTTTCCGTTGGGCTGCTGACTCACCATCTAGTCTGCTGCAGAGGTTTAGAAATTATGAAATATAAACATATCAACAATTTAAATTTGTTTAAATGTTAGTGGTAAGTGTCTTGTTGTCCTCGTTTGACTGGGACCTTGTTAACTGTGGTGTCTTGTGAATATGGTCTGGCTGTATCTCCTCTAAACTTCTTGCAAAAACTGGAAATTGTGCAGTCTAAATGTGTCTCTTGTGAGTGTGAAATACTTTGTCAAACAAGAATCAGACAGTTGCGTATTAGATTATTTAGATTAGAAACAACAATGCATTTTTTTTTATTAGTCTTGCTCAATTTGATTAATGTTCACTACCACGCAACAAAGTTATGAACATGAGTGAGGCTGGAAGATCTTTAATGCTGTAATGTGTCTTTTTGTGGTTGTTCTAACTGAAACATATTACGAACATTATTTTGCTTATGTGTATTATGTAATGTCTTCAAAGTCAGTGTCAGTAATTGGAAAATAAAATCTGATTTGTGGAAGTTTGTGGAATTTCCCTTAATTTCATTGTAACTTGAATTATTTGAAGAATTCACATTATTTGAAATTGACCAAAATGTTAATGAAGTTAAGTTCTTTCAAAAAAAAAAAAAAAAAATCAGACAAGCATAAGTACGTAAATTAGTGGAAAAAGTCTCACTCAAGTGACAGAAGATATGTCCTTAAATGTTAAATCTTTATATAAAAAATAATATAAAAAATTTATTTAGCTAAAACGAGGACTGTGGAGGAGAAAGTAGTATCACTTCCTCGGGCAGCAGTAAAAAGCACATCACAAAATTCACTAATGAATTTTCTCAATGATAAAGTATTGTGGACCTAAGCTACAGAATCATTACAGCTGAAGTTGTAACGATCAGATATTTCATTATAAGGAAAATTATTATCATTTTGACCATATAGCCTCTCTATATTGGCTGTAACGTTACTGTGTGAAAGTTGGCTCCATACATCTCAGTCTGTTATCTGTAGTCATCCATGTCTTTAAATATTATAAGTTCAGGACTAAGTGAGATGAGTTAAGCACTGGATCGAAAACTAAACAACAAGGACAAAAAAATAGAAGAACAAAGTATATAAAAAGATAACAAAGTAGCTTACATCGAAATGCTCAAATCAAAGACAATATGTTTTCTCACTTAACCTCACTTATCTACATTTGAAGGTTAAACTCGAGCTTTTTGATGAAGTATTCTTCAGTGTCTTTTCTAACCATATTATAGCCTAGAAATGAATTATGAAGACAGAGATAAATTGGATCTCAGTTTTTTTTTCAGAGTGAGCAAGGCCAGAGGAAGAAGAGAAAGAGGAACCCTGATGACAT
The DNA here is from genome assembly GCA_037975185.1 of Centropyge bicolor. Lineage (NCBI taxonomy): Eukaryota > Metazoa > Chordata > Actinopteri > Pomacanthidae > Centropyge > Centropyge bicolor. The sequence continues at coordinate 9,824,799 of JBBMOC010000007.1, read as the reverse complement.
TAATAATATTTTGCATAAGACACAAACATGTCATTACTCCATTAAAACTGGTTTAAACTGTACATTTAATCCAACACAAAGATATAGCTGCATGGAAATTAATAGCTGCTATCGAACCTGTTTTGTGTCTCAGTGCAATGATCCTCATAGCAGTAGTAAATTCTTTTATTTTTTTAAGGGAGATCCAACAAGCATGACTTGATGAATTATTTCAGTGGAAGAATCCTTTAATGACATATTCAAAATTTTAAAAGGAAAAGCACAGGTGTTACTGACACCATTAACACCGACTTGTGGTCTTCAAGTGTCCCAGTACACTGTGACAGTGAACCACCATCCATTTTATTATTTACATCTCAAAATGTCTTCTGTGAAAAAGTCAGAATAAATCTGTTCTGTTACATGAGACTTTATTGTCATTGTTTATCTGTTGTTTATCAGCTCTGAAACATCTTCAGGTTCATCTGCATCAACATCTTTACAATCTGATGGTAACACACACCTGAAGATATGAAATTAAATTGCTGAAGTTACAGGTACACTCAACACACACAACAACAACAACAACATCAACATAAACAACAACAACCTTCCATCAAGACAGAAAAGACATAAAGACAGTGTTGAATGTTTGCAGCTTTGATGCTCTGTTTGTCTGATTACAATTCCTAGAGGAATCGTTCATTGAGTCAGTGAAATAAAAAGCTGTTATTTTACTGGATCTGGAGTGATTGGCGGAAATTGCTCCTCTCGTCCAGGTGGAGGCGCTGCAGGGCGGACAAACAGAGCTGGTGCGTGATGGGTTTTGGTGTAAAACTTTGAAGTAAAGCAGCTGCTGTGTGATATAAAGAGTGTCGATGCGGGTGTGTATGTGCGCTGCTAAGCAGAGAGAGTGTAAAAAAGACTGGGTTCCGCTGTATTACTCAGGCTGCACTACAGCGTCTATTCACAGGCGCGATCCCACTACTGAGCGGCACGGGGGCTTTGACCTGCTCCGTTTCCGACCTGGGCCGGTGCACCCCTCCTTAGACGACCTGGTAGTCCCGAGCTCCCCCGGGAGCACCATATCGATACCGAACTTAGTGCGGACACCCGATCGGCATAGTCCGCTGCAGCTCAGAGCTCCTGAGCTCAAGCGATCCGCCAGCCTCAGCCTCCCGGTGACTTGGATTACAGGCGCGCGCCACCGCACCCGGCGAGTATCGGCAGTAACTCATAGGGCTTTTAGCCTATGTGTATATGACGTCGCTATACAGCACAGTGGCATCCAGTGGCCAAAGGTTGTAGCTGCAGAGTTCAAGGCTGCGCAGCAAAGTTGATTCATTAATGGGCAACATAGAAACATCAGTTATCAACAGTATCTATCTATGACATGTTATTGAACTATAGTGATGCTTGAATTAGAATAATAAAGATCTCAGTTCTGTAATGCAGCTGGATCCACACACAGCTTTTACAGAGAAGAGTTCTGCCTGTTTTGATGAAATAAATGACTCATTATTATAATAGTACATTACTTTTGTAGATGTGCATTCAGACTCACATTCAAATAAAAAGACATCAAAATCTATATTCTAGACAGATTAAGACAGTACAGCATGCATTTTTAAAATAATTGCACACCATAATATAAAGACTGAAAACAAACTCACAGAAGACAATGTGTAAGGACACAGTCATATGGTCATTTCTTCAAAGTTAGATATTTCTTGTAGGAATATGCAGCACTAAAACAAAATAACATTAAAAAGCCTCAATCACCTGAAGACGGCCCCTGTGCCAAACAACAAATCAGAGGCCAGGTGTGAGGCAGCAGGTGTGACACTTCATTCACCTGTTCTTGTTAATCAGTCTTCATCTTTATTCTTCTTCCTCATGTCACTCTCCACTTTTTCTGGAATGAAAACCTGCTGAACCTGCCTCTGTGTTACTTTTCTTTTTCCCCTCCTTGATTTGAGGTGGACATTTTGTTGGAAGTTTAGAAAGTGTGTAAAGTCATCATCGTCTAACGTCCACCAAAGTTTGACCGATGAAGTTAAACGTCTTTTCATGTAGAAACAGCTGTGGCATTGACTTTCTCTGATTGACATTATTACATGACAAAGGAGCTTTTGGTCAGGGATCACACAGGAAGGGACAAGACCCAAACAAGAGTTCACTGACCTTCAACCTTACGGAGCCCATAAGTTAGTTTTCAGCTGGGAAAGATGTTTTTGCACGTAGGACATTGATGGAAAAGAAATGATCTATTGTGGAGTTTTTCCTCAAGTCTCAATATTTCATTTTATTTTTTTGAACATGTCATCTTTGAAGTTGTTAGAAGACACATTTTACAGAGCTTTTAACTCACTGCTTACATTGTTTGTGCTGAGCTCAATCTGGGAGCGAACTGACATTGATATTAAACCTCTTCTGTGACAACACTGAATGCTCACTGAATGTTCACATTACTGCAACTAGTCTTCGTCTTAGTAACAGCCACAAGTTATAAAACTCCTGGGGTATAACAAACTACATGTTTGCAGAAAGCTGTGATTTATGTAGTTATTCTAAAAGCATAATATATTATAAAGAAATGATCAAAAACTCTCATTTGACTTGTTTACAAACTTGGACAGGAAACATTATTGCATCAATGTAAAATTAATTATAAAATACATAGAAGATTTGTGAAAAACAAACAATTTTAAAGCAAATATTTCATGTGAAATGGAACTATTATGTTTAACATTTAAGTACTAAGCAATTAAAGATACAACTTCACTTTTGCTGCAGGAAGTCATCAGTTATAGTCTCTTTTACATTGTTCCCTTGTTGTTGTTCTCATCCCATATGAGGAAAGTCATCCACTGTGTTTGTCTGTCAGGTCTCTGGACTCTCTCTCTCTGAGAGTTCAAAGATGCTGTCAGGAGCTGTGAGGTCAGAAACAAAGTGTTGGTGTGAAACTCTAAAGTCCACTCATCCCGCACTGAAGTTTTAGAAACAGCAAATACAGGAAACAGTCTTGAAAATGATAAATATTTGAACTACGTTGAACTAAAATAAAAGTAAGTTTTACTTCAGCGTTGTTTGGCTTTTGGCTGAAATCAAAACAGAAGACAAATCATTGCAGATACAGTTAAAAATGGCAGAATATCTTATCCCCTGTCAATATGATCCCTTTTACTCAAAGTGAAAAATAACTCCTTCTGTTTCGTCCTCACTTTATTTTTTCTCTCATCACTTCTCTTCCACATCATCATGGTATAGTAATATTATCATGACTCACAGGCTCTGTGCCTTACAGCTCTTACAGTTGCTGGCTTCTCATTGTGGAATGCAGAGAAATGATGCTTGGTTCAACTTTACACCTACGGACGTTTTAGGATAATCAATCAAATTCAGCATGTTTTTGGACTGTGGGAGGAAGCTGGAGTATCCGGTGAAAACCAATGCTGCACCGGGAGAACATGCAAACTCCATACAGAAAGGTCCCAGGCGTCCTAACTGGGATGCTAACCAGGGATCTTCTAGCTGTGAGGCGACGATGCTAACCACTGTGCAGCCCAAAGAATCAAATCAAAGTACTGAAATCTTTCCATTTGCCTCTTTCACCTTTTCTCTTTTTGTAAATGATGAATCCAGCAGGAGCAGCGATGATGGTGAGAACAAGAACAGCCACTGCAGCAATGACGGGAGTGTTCACATTATTGTTCTCTGTTAAACAAACAATCACAACACCACTAAGACCAGTATAGATGAACCAAGTCAGAACAGAAGAACATCCATCCATCCAACCATTTATTCCTGAATTATTTTGAGTGGAGTAAAGAGTAAACAAGCAGATGAATGTCGAGGACAAAATCTAAAACAGCCAACAGACATGCAGTCCCATTCAGCCACTCTAATCTCATTCTTACCCCAGTTGGTCCTGATCACTGCTTTGTCCAGTCTGGTGATGATGTTGTCCTTCACACCAGAGAGATGAAACACACACTCATACCTACTCCAGTCTTCAGCTGGGACTGATGAAAGGTCCAGGTCAACACTCATCTGGAAGGTTCCATCATGGTTGGGGACCATCTCTCCGAGGTCCACACCCTCATGAAGCTCCTCTCCATCTTTCCTCCAGAACATCATGGCTCTGTCAGGAAAGAAACCTGTAGCATGGCAGCTGATGGGAGAGGAGGGAGTCTTATGGAGGAGAGACACTGAGGGAAGGTCTGGAGAGAGAGAGAGAGAGAGAGAGAGAGAGAGAGAGAGAGAGAACAGTTAAGTTAAACTTACAACATGTAAACAACTGTAAACAGGGCTGTATTGTTGTGTCCATCAGGTCATGTGATTCTACCTGTTCTTAGCAGAAAGCTCTTCCCATAGGTCACAGACTTCTTCAGCCACTCAGGGAAAATCTCAGTGAGGAGAATCTCAACTTTTTTTGATCTGACTTTGTCAGCCTCCCAGATCTGTTTGATGATGACAGCCTGTGGTTTTACCGTGATCCATGTCAATGACTTCAGGTCAAAAGATATGAAGTCTTCTCCATTATAACCAAACTGATCATTACCATTGACCTCTTCAGTCTCATCATCCCATTCAGAGCCAGCCATCTCCTGTAAAACATGAACATCTGACAGAGACAGAGACTGGGGTTGTGATCGGGTCACAGACTGATATGATGACATTCTTTCCCTCAATTTCTACTTGAATTTCTGTGTGAAATGATGTCTGATTATGATCCTGAGGCCCTGTACAAGGTCCCCACACTTTACAACTGAGATGCAGAGCAGCAGTAGAAAGAGAAATATAACAGGTCCATACTGTACCTCCACCTTGGTTGAAGAGCTGCTTCAGACTGGTCATCGTGGTTTTGAAGAAGTTTGGCAGATACTCAAAACAGCATCCACGGTACCACTCCAAGTGTTGAGGATCATCTTCAAACATTTTTTTCACCCAGTCCTGTTTTGCCTCTAGTTTCTTTATGTTGCTCTCACAGTAAACTATCAGATTTTCATCAACCATTGCAGCTGCCACATACTCTGGGACGTTTGAGACTCCAGAAGAGGAAGTTAAGAAAAACTTCAGTGAGTGTTTCACTGCAGGACAAATAAGGTTTATACATTAATGATAAATATACAAACAATAATCACACTGGTGATAAATATGATGTGTTCAGTGGGAAGCAGTTAAAACACATCATGATTATCAAGCTAAAATAAAAGTGAAATTGAACTGTGTCCTGGAGTTGCAGGAGAAAAATGCAAAGAGACTAAATGTGATTTAAAATATAATCTTACCTGGTGATGAAACGTGGCAGAAGAGAAGCAACAAAAATAATGTGTTCATCATGTTTTGATAAAAATGTGGGTAAAGAAACAGAACTGGATCAGCAGTTCTGTTGTGTGTTCAATGTTGTTTCCTCTTAGAGAAGAGTGGGAGTGTCTTTTCATGCTAATGTCCTTATGTCATGATCAAACTGAGACGTCTACTTATTATGGAATCAATGATTATTGAAGGGGATAAAAGTTAGTTGGATAAAAGCAGGAACAAGGAAGAAAAAACAAGTATTTAAATGTCTGTGAAGGTTCTTCGTCATCCAGGTCATGGTGATGAAATAAGGGCTGAATCGACAGCAAGTGGACTCGATTGGAGCTAGGACAAGAAGCGTTGTCAGTTCTTTTTTAAAATGTTTATTTATTTAAGACTCAAAATCTCATATTTACAACATTTGTCTGGTGCTTTGTCAAGTCTTGTTATTATTGTCAACATCTGCTACTTGTTCTGTCTAATTTGAAGTTAGATATTTACCAACCATATGACACATGATTTTCACTTATTAAATTTGTGTTTGTTTCTTCACAAATCGGTTGTTCAATGTTTGGTTTTGGCTTAATGTATTTCATTTTGTTCACAGTTGTTGCTGCCCTCTAGTGGACAGTACATACTTGGTGTAAATGACTTCCTTTTTGATGAGCACAGTAAACATCATTGTTTTTTACCTTGAACATTGTGTGAGCTGCTTTAGTCCTTGTCTGAGTGTGAAGTGTGTGAAGTGCTCATCATTTGACCATAATGATAAAAAGCATAATATACAGACCAATATAAATTCAACTTCATTATTATTATTGCTGTTATTGAAGGCTCTAACATGTTTGAAACATAAACTGTATAAACTATGGACGTAGTCTCTGTGACATCACCCGTAGATTTCTGAAGAGCAAAAATGAAACTAATAACCATCTTGGCAGTGGGGTGTCGCCTAACGATGGTGAATCCAAATATGGACAAAGAGGTGGAGCAAAGGTGGAGCTGAATGAAGACTGATTAATGAGGCCTGTTAACATGCTCACCAAGCTAGCCTGCTTATTAAGGAGTTAAAAAGGAAGCCAGAGGTCATATGCATACAAGAGACATGGCTCAAACCAACACTGGATTTCACTATTCAAGGGTACACTACAATACAAAAATACCAAATACTAAATACTATAGTACTAATACTAATACTGAAGTAGAAGCAATAGACAGGGAGGAGGAGGAGGAGGAGGAGGAGGAGGAG